>JAQGCN010000195.1:0-35052 GCA_034699725.1 Friesea truncata
TTTATGTGAATTTAGATTTAAAATATTAACTTTATTTTAGTCCTACTAACAATACTGAATTTAGAATTCAAGATAAACAATGTCAAGTTATTTATCGAAAACTACAAATCTTCTTTTTAATTGCGAATGTTAGTCTCGCAAATTGGATTGGTGTTGGTTATTTTGGTGAAGTTATTGTACTTATTACTTTTACTTTTACTTTGATAAGTGGTTTTAATGATATAAATAATTATGTTTGGATTTTTAGCCGCAGACAGCGTAGCTGGAAAGACTTATGGTTTTACTAATTCCGGCCGGCCGTCCGTCCGTCCGGCCGTCCGTCCGTCCGGCCGTCCGTCCGCACTTTTTAAAAAATTTTTTGAAATTTTAAATTTTTTTTTACAATTTTTTATTTTTCAAAAAAAAATTTTTTTTTCATTTTTTCAAATTTTGTTTTAACGTGTTAAAAAACGTTTGCAACGTGTTAAAAAACATTTGCAACGTGTTGCATGTTATTTTCAACGTGTTGCATGTTATTTTCAACGTGTTGCATGTCATTTTCAACGACTTGTCGTTCATTTTCAACGTGTTGCATTTCATTTTTAACGTGTTGCATGTTATTTTCTACGACTTGTCGTTCATTTTCAACGTGTTGCATTTCATTTTTAACGTGTTGCAATTCGTTTCCAACGTGTTGCGTCACAGTTTCAACGTGTTGCAATCATCTTACTGTCTGCGGCTTTTACGGGTTTACTACGTATTTTTATTTATTTGTTCTAAGTTTTCAAGTGAATCATTCTTTTGTATTGGAAAATTAATAATTAATTTAATTAAATTAATTTTAACTTATTGTCTTTGCTAGTAGTCTACTATACTACTCTTTTTTTCTTACGATTTCTTACATTAAATTCGGTGATTGAAAGTTTTGTTTAAAAAAAATTATACTCATACTGTATAAGTATGAGTATTAGATATACACTTTTTCAATATGTGCGAACCAGTTGATGACCAAGAGAACCAAGCTAAAATATACAAGAAATTGTAAAGGCTCTTAAAAAGATCTAACCTCTTCACTGTTGATCTCGATAATGGAATCGTAATTGCACAGGTGATTTCTTTAATTATGAATTTCAAGAATTTTTATGAACAGCTTTTTTTATTCAGATTCCTCTTCATATGCCAGTTAAATCTCTTATCAAATCAAGCAATTGAATCTGCTCTAGCAAACCATAAATTTAAAAGACCATCGTACAGTTATGGATTGTGCCAAGTTTTCTCACATATATTATATTTTTAACCATTCTTTACTGAATTATCTGACACCAGAATTATAAAAATCGACAGTGCCGTTTTTCAGAAATATTAGTTTTAATATTGATATCCATTACATTTTCCAAAATATAAGGTTGAATAATTACAAACTCTTCCGGTGTGCAAAGTCCAGTAACATTTTTTACATATTTAAGTAATTTTTTCTGAATAATTTTATACCAAAATTATAAAAATCCTACAGGTCGTTTTCGAGAAATATTAGTTTTAGTATTGACATCCATTATATTTTCAAAAATATAAGGTTAAGTTTTAGATATAAACTCTTTCGGTGTGCAGAGTCTAGTGATATATTCTATATTTTTAAGCATTCTTTACTTCATTATTTGACACCAGAATTATAAATATCGCCAGTGTCGTTTTTGAGAAATATTAGTTTTAGTATTGACATAAATTATATTATATATTAATACAAATCTCACTTTCACTTAATTAAACTTTAAACTTTACTTTTTATTAATTCCTCCTTTCTATTAATTCCTTGGGTTTCCCCAAGAAGGTGACCTCTCGGTTGGGTGGGAGACCTTTTGTCGTAGTTGGCCGGTTCCTTGGGTCTACCCGTTTCAAGGCCGGCCGCCATTTTGTTTTATTTTATATTACTAGGTTATACTATCGCTATTGCACACTAAGTATTCTGAGATCACTAAGATTTTAGATTATAAGAGTAGGTATTATATAGCTTCTTTATTGTTAGAATAAGCAATTCACGAAAACTGGGTTTGGGCTTCCTGAATTTTATTATCAATTATAGCCTACAAGACAAGAACAAAATGTTTGATAAAAATTAGTTTGAACGATGATGGATATAAAACACGAATTACTCAAACTATTAAGAATGATTAAGTAAGTACGTTTAAATGGATTTTGTTAAATTTTTCCAGAAAGCGTCAGTTCGCAGTTAGTTGCTTATTTACTTTAGTAAATTACTTAAAGTGAGATAAATGTGTTAATTTACATTTTAATGAAGCCATGAAATCTATATCACTCCTCTTGTCTTGTCCTCGTTAGAAATTACTTCATAGCTTTACAATTCTTGTAACTTAAATAAATTCAGATTATTCTTGAAGTTAGGTTAACTCAAACAACCATTTGACGTCTATTTTAAAACAATAGTTTTTAACTAATTTTCAATCAAAGTTCAAGAAAGTGGTATTAAAAAGTATGAAGATGACGGATGTCTGAACATTTTTGAAGACGTCAAGGAATTGGACACTTGGGATCCGATTACATTTCTCATCGATATTAATAAAAGTAATAATGACTTGTTTCCAGATTTTTTAATCACTTATTGTACTACTGCCAAATTGGACCAACTGCAAATGCAGTAAAACGCCTTTACATTTTAATATTATTCGATCGTCCAGTTTGTAATAATTTATAATACACATAACCTTTAAAGATCTTCTTTAAAATAAAGTTAGGAAGGTGGATTTGTTGTAATATTTTTTAATTACAATACGAACGAACGGCAGTTAAGACTTTGAATAGGATTAAAACTTATTAAAAGACGAAAAATGACAAGATTGGAAGATTTTAAGTCATGGTATGATTAGTTAGTATTTATTTATTACAAAATTTTCAATTTATTTTAGTTTTCAAAAGAAAGAACAAAAAGATAACAACAGCGTTTAAAGCAAGCGTCTTTTCAATTGTTTATTAAAAAGTGGTTTAAAAATATTTTCTTAAAAATCACTAACTAAAGGAGGTTTAAGGTAAACTTAAATAAGAATTTATTATCCAATTTTATTGAATTTGGTGATTAAAATTAATTTTTAAAATCCCATTTACAAAAATTTTCTCTTTCAAAAATTACGTAACTTTCTTTTATGTTTCTTGCAGACAAATTTTGTATTTTTAACATAGAAAAAAAGCGGGAATGAATTAATTTAGTTTATTTCAATTCATCATCTTTTTCTTATCTTTCTTGATTTTCTATTTTTTCTAAAGTAAAGTTATTTTAAAAATTAATGAATTAATATTAAGTTGAATATGGAAATTAGTTAGTTTGGCTTATTCTTGTACCAGGCAGAGGCTTACTTGATATTATTAGGAGAAAAATAATGCTGTCAAATTAATTTTGTTGTCAAAAGGCAAAATATAATCAGGTATCTTCTTATCAATCATCCATCACATCAATAATGATTTTTAATGGTAAAGTTGAAGATGAGTTTGCTTTCTTGGAGGAATTTCTCGCTTGTGGCAGCAGCAGAAGCAAAAGGTAGTTTAGCTTAATGCATAATTAATTTACAGGATTATAATTTCAAGCCTCATTTTTATAGAAAATCCAACACTGAAGATTTTTATCAATTTTCACTGTTGGATCGTCCATACATAAGTTTTCAGTTGTTTTAATGCAAATAATTTAATTGCCGAGAAATGTGACAAATAACTTACTTTAGTTTGGTTTTGGTTGAAGTGATATGATACTTATACTTAAGACAGAGATGAAGCATTTAGTTAGCAATGATTCATCTCTTTCTGTACTAAGATAAGTTGTTTGGTATTTATAAATAATTGGAATGGTAAACTGCATGCGTTTAATTTTTTCTTCAAATTCTATTAATGGGAATCTCTATGAAATGAAATATTAACATTTTTTTTAAAAGTATTAATTTAGAAATGTTTTATTATTCACTAGGCCTACACGAAAGAAGATGAGCGTAAAAGACAAAGGACATCCACCGAACAAACGATTGGCAGCAGTTTCCTTTTTGAATAGCATTTCATTAAATGGTTCGTACAAAGATAGTTGTTGGTCTCATGAAAGCGATAAACAAGAAAGCGGAGGTGGTGATGTTCCCGACTTTCGTCGCAGTGGGGAAGGATTCATTGACAAAAAATTACTTCGAGAACGAGATGAGAATAAAATTTATACGGCTGATGAAAGATTAACAAGCACTAATATAAACAATTTCAATGATCATCATTCATTAAGGCTCCGGTAAGCTCATCGATCTTTCGGAATGACAAATTGTAACGTTTGTTTTTGCAATTTCAGATCCAACACCGGTAATTTTCATCGTGGTATTCAGTATGCTGATGGCTACCCGAATCATACTAAACATGCACATTTCAGTAGTTCTGAGAGTCTAGACCACGGTTAATATTTTAAGCATTAACTTGCAACATATTATAAATCTTTACTTTTTCTTTAGGAAAACATCAGCATTTAGGTGCTAACATTTCTGACGTTTCTGTAAATCGGCAAAATACAACAATATTTAATTTAAGGACTGATCCATTACCACCGATTAAAAATGAAAGATTAGTAATCGTAGTATCTCACAGGAGTCCTCTAGTCGTTTTCTCAGCGTTGCCTTACACTCGAGATAATAAAGCAAATAGGTAACTTTGCTTCATTTTTTAATTTAATAAAACTCAACAAATTCTCATTCTTTGACAGAGCTACAGATCGACCTGAGCTAATACGTAGAACACGAAATGTTTCTGGTGGTCGTCCAATTTCCTCTCTCAGCGATCCTGATCCACTTGAGCAACTCGTTCACTACCGTGAAGAAGAAATAAGTTATGGCTGTTTGCTAAAACCTGCTAAAGCTTTTCTTCAAATGGAGCAAGGAACTGCTGGAGGAATCGATGAACCCGATAATGTGAATGCAAGACGTAATAATTTGCCAAGGTTTACAACTAAACTACAATTTTCTCCGATTCTCCCAATATGACTACCATATTCATAAAATTAATTGTTTTGTAGGGGTTTTTCACAAGACACTGCTACAGCTAGTGAAAGCCTTTCACCTATGGAAGATAATAGCCCAGAACACAGGACGTTTCATGGACATGGTGGGTTGGGACTTGGAGTGACTAAGACAACTTTAGCTACTTATTCACCTCATATGTTGGATGATCCTGAATTTCGAGCAGGGAAACATAGGACTCTTCTAACATTTCCTTCATATATTACTTCCGTAATTGATTATTGCAAAGCATCAGATATGAAAAAAGAACTCAACGATAAATTCAAAGATAGATTTCCACATATACATTTGACATTGAGCAAATTAAGGAGGTAAATTAAATAATGAAACTAAAAACTAATATTTAAACTAATTTATATATTCTTTAGTTTAAAACGTGAAATGAGGAAAGTGGCAAAAGCAGAATGTAATATTGACTTGCTGACAGTAGCTCAAGCTTATGTATACTTCGAAAAGTTAATACTTGGTTCATTTGTTACGAAATACAATCGGAAATTCTGCGCTGGAGCTTGTCTTCTTCTTTCAGCCAAACTCAACGATGTCAAAGGGTCTCATCTCCATAATCTACTTGAGGTATAGTAAGCCTAGTATTGTAAAATTAATTTAATTAATTATGAGTTTTAATATTTGAATTTAGATGATCGAGAGAACGTTTCGTGTGAATCGTAAAGAATTATTAAGTTTTGAATTTGCAGTACTAGTCGCCCTAGAATTTACCTTGCATCTTCCAACTTGGGAAGTATTTCCACATTACCAAAGATTACTTTACGAATCCTAGTTTTAACAAAGTATTAAGTTAAACTATTCAGTTTGGGCATGTTTGTTCCAAGGTGCAAACGAACCAATACCTGTTACCCTGAAAGTAGTACAACGCAAGTAAGAAATAATGAATCTCATCAAATGCTTGCATTACATTCGAGAAGAATTTTATTATTCTAGTTCTGGTTTTAAAATTAATTTGTATAGAAATAAACCCATTCATATTTTTGAACGGAAACTCTTTTAAGAATTTTGGTAACTGGACTGGACTTCGTTTAAACAAGTAAAAATTCTCGTTCAATCCGATCCTCATCATCGTTTATGGACTGAGAGCCAGCAATTAGTCTTATTCCAGGAGACTTATCTTCTCTAATTTTACGTGAGGATGTTGATAAATGTCCAGTGCTGGGAGGTGATCGACTATTTGGGAGTGAAATCCTGGATCGAGAAATTCCCAAGTCGTCAATTCCTCTATGAATTGAGATTTGAATATGATCAAGATCTCTAACTACTCCTGGTGATCCGGATTCTTTACTCTTTAAGTACTCGACCGTGCTTAGGGATTCTATTGTTGGTTTTCGATAAAGTTTGAGTAGAAGTGATGAACAAACGACAGAGACAGAACTCATGGCCATAGCAGCTGAGCCGATCCAAGGCTGAATCATAAATCCCCAATGACTGAACACTCCAGCTGCAAGTGGAATCCCGATTAAATTGTAGACACTTGCAAGAAGAAAATTAAGTCGAATTCGTTGGACGGTTGTATGACTGAGATCCAAACACCCAATTACGTCAAGTAGGTCGTTGCGAATGAGAACAACGTCGGCTGCTTCGACGGCAACGTCAGTTCCAGATGCAATTGCTATACCTACATCTGCCTGGGCCAGAGCTGGCGAATCGTTGATTCCGTCCCCAACCATTGCAACTCGTTGTCCAAGAGCTTGAAGACGGCGTATCTTTTCTACTTTGTGGGAAGGAAGGACTTCGGCAAAGACATTAGTAATTCCAACTTCTCGTGCGATAGCAGCAGCAGTCTTCTTATTGTCACCAGTCAACAGAATTACGTTGAGTCCTTTTTTCTTTAAAGTGTAGATAGCAAGATGAGCCTCTGGTTTCACACTATCTGCAACAGCCATCATAGCACTTAATTGACCATCGATTGCACACAAAACTACAGTTTGTCCTTCCTCTTCCAATTTTAGCATATTATCATCAACAATTCGAGGAACCTCTATCCCATTTCGGCGCATCCATTCACGATTACCAACAAGTACTTGATATTGCTGTTCTCCAGTTGTGGTGGTAATATTAGTATTCTCATCCTCCACTGCAATAAGTTGAGCTGATTCTTCAATAATCAGACGGGAATGATCGTAATTTTGTAGTTTAATCGTAGAATCCACAATTACTTGATCCAGCATAAAGTAGTCCCGACGATGATCTTTTGCCATTGATTGCTTCTTTAACTGTGTAATGACTGACGAATTATTAATTGCTTGAAGAGTTGAAGAAATATGTGATACTGTAACTTTCAACCCACATCCTGGAACTGTTAGGAAATCGTCACATTTTCCACCAACTTTTGTGTCTTCTAATACTTGTTTTAGAAATTTGACTATAGCCGTACCGATGGGATGTTCACTGTTTGATTCTGCTATTCCCATAATAACAAGAAGTTTTGGAAGTGAAGTGATGACATTCCCACTGAATATGGCAATTCGAGTAAGCATCGGTACTCCATGTGTAAGAGTTCCAGTTTTGTCAAAGACTACAGTTTTCACTTTGTGAGCGTTTTCTAATGGTTCTGCACCTTTTATCAAAATTCCATTCAATGCACCCACGCCCGTACCCACCATTACAGCAGTTGGAGTAGCAAGACCAAGGGAACAAGGACAAGCAATTGCCAAAACTGTAAGAGCATAACGAAATGCATGTTGAAAAATTATTTCAGTTTTGGTGAATCTTTCACGTTCATATTCCTAAAAATTCAAGACAAATAATTACATAATGCTTTCCATAACCAAAAATAAACTGTCAAACTTACTTTTACATGAAGTGATTCAAAACTAACAAATCCAACAATCACCCATGCTGTTAATGTAGCACATGCAACCCCAACCACAATTGGTACGAAGTATCCAGCAATTTTATCAGCCAGTTGTTGAATAGGAGCTTTTGATGTTTGAGCTTCTTCTACCAATTTTACAATTTGAGCCAAAGTTGTATCATCACCAATTTGTGTTGCTTTGACTAGAAGAACTCCATGAATATTTACAGACCCTCCTATCACCATTGAATCTAAAATTTAAATAATTCATGTTTAGAAATACAGTAAGGTATCCCGAATCGTCATAGGCTTTTCATTCAAAAAAAATTGTTGTTTACCAGTTTTTTTAATTACGGGCATGGATTCTCCTGTAATAAGTGATTCATCACACATTGAATGCCCATGAATTACTTTACCATCAACTGGAACTTTTGATCCAGGAACAATCTAAAAGAAGAAATTGATAAGTTTGGAGGAAAATGGTTAATAATAATAGCAATACCTTTAAAATGTCTCCTTTTTGTACCAAATCTACACATATTTTTCGTTCAGAAGTGATTTCGAAGTTATCCGTAACATTTACGATGACTGCTTCAGTTGCTTTCAAAGACAACAGTTTAGCCAGTGCCTCAGATGTTTTACCCTAAATTTTAAAAATACTGTTGTAAAAACATTAATTTACTCCATAAAAAACCCAATATTACCTTTGCAATATGTTCCAACCATCTTCCAAGAGAAACGAAAAGAAGAAGCATTGGTGGAGTATCAAAGAATGTCATTGGACTTGGGTCGTGTGCCATTATAACAGCCGCCAATAAAACAATTAATGAATAAAAATAAGAAATTGTAGTGGCTAACATGATGAGAACATCCATATTAGTTGAATGATGTTTGATAGCTTTCCAAGCTGCAACATAGAAATGCCTTCCCCCAATAAACTAAACAAATATTTATATTTATATTTATTTATGATCCATTTTAATTTTAATTTATTACCTGTACGGGTGTGGCTAATAGAAATAAAAGAAAATTCTCCAGCGAAAGTCCAGGAAGTATGCAAAGAGGAAGTTCACATTTGACAGGAAGATGATGGTGGGACTGTGACATGTCCATTGTGAACATAAAATACATCATAATTACCATACTGGGCACACCAAATATAAGAGACACGATAAAAGAATTCCTCCATTTACGAGTTACATCACGATGATCAAGACGTGTATCATCTCGATTGTTTTCCAAACTAGCATCAAAACCCATATCCTAAAAATTAATAAGAATTTGTAAAAGTAAATTAAATTAAGGTAATAAATGTCAAACTTACACAAATTATGTCAATTATGTCCCTTGGTCCAGTAACCTCTGGGTTAAATTTGAAGTGTCCTGAATTTAATGAGAGACTAATACTGGCAAAAGTGACTCCATTTTCTCTCATTACTCGTTTCTCGATAGAGTTTACACACGAAGAACAAGTCATTCCTTTGATCTAAAAAACAATTTTTTTCAATGAAACATTTTAGTTTTACTTAAATGTAAATCAACGACATACTTGGAGTCTAACTTCTCCTTTTCCAGCACTTGGATCTTCAATGACTTCGGAAGGGAAACCCATATCAGTGATTACTTCAGCAATTTCTCCAGGTTGGATTTTAGATACGTCATATTTAACTTCTGCTTTTGCAGCCATTAGTGCAACTGCTATATCTAATACACCTGAAAAGTAATTTATTCATTAGCTAACCTTTTAAAATCTATAATTAATAATCATATTACCATCAATTTTCTTAGCTCGCTTCTCAATGGCTGCCACACACGAGGCACAAGTCATCCCTGTTACTCTAATTATACACTGTCCATGTGTAAATTTATCATTAAGTGTAATTGATTCCCCTTGGTCCTCCATTATTATTTCACTCAGTGACTGTAAGAAGATACTTATTTGCTTTTTGTTAAATCAATCCTCCTAATTAAAAGTAGGAAACATGTTAATCAAGTAAAGTTAAAGATTATTGAATTCATAAATCATTTTAAAGCAGAAGTATACTTACAAGTCACAGGTGGCACAACAACAACTTAGAATGTAGCAGACGTTTCCATGAATATTTTTAATCATGAATTGATTATTGTAAGTATAAGTGAAACTAAACTAATAAATTCTATTCTTCTTCTTTTGAGAATGGATTGTTAAAATCAGAAATTGAATACAATAAAATAATTTGATATCCACCCTTCTTCCCCCAATACAATCATATGATTTATCCTTATTTGTGGGTTGATTGAATAATTCCAAAACACTTTAAATCCACATTCCATTCCATTATTCTTTCTTATCGCACTATTCAACAAGTTTCCAACAAAGGCTTCAATTCAACTAAAACACATCTACACAAACTTACACCAAACAAAACCAATGTTTCCTAACACACACACGTATGTTGTCTAAGACAAACCCAGGTAATGGGCATGCATAGCTCGATAAAGAAGCCCCAGTCATGACTCATCGTCATCATGACGAGTCATGTCAAGCATTTTTTAAAAGGATTGACATTGACATCATGGCAATGTCAATCCTTTTAATATAATTGAGGAACAACGATATTTAGTGTAAACAATTTTATTAAAGGAGTTAAATTTTCAAAAAAATAACTTAAAAATGTAAATATTTTTAAAGGTTTAATAATTAAAAATTTTCCAATCAAGTTTCAAAATATTAAGTGTCTATACGTTTCAGTTAAAAGAAAAATTATTAAAAGTTCTTTTCGAAAGATGTGCTGGAAATATTTTTTTTTTGCAAAAAACTAATTTAACAAAAACAAAGTTTATAGACTCTCACACAAACGTTGTTTCATTCATTCTATCTTCATTAGCAGTATTTTCATCATCCTCACTGATGGAAGGTTCTCCAACAGAAGAACTATCCGAAATATGTACATTTTCTTCTGATTCACTTTCGCTCGAATCATTCAAGTCTTGTGATTGCCTCACTTCAGTTTGTTTGTCATCAGCCATTAAAATTTCAGAGTTTAAATATTTCTTAAAAGCACTCAAACTTTGAGAAAGTCCTTTGTGGCTTTGCATCTAAAGATAAAAATGAATTTATAAAAATTCATAAAAGATAATTCAAATTAAATACCTTAATTAAACGTGTAGTTTTCTTCAACAAAATTCGAAGAGATTTTCCATTTCCTCCATGTATATTCACAAATTTTAGAGCTTTACCGTAGATTAAACTTTCGGCATTATGTCCTAAATTCAACATTTCATCTAAAATATCATTTGCAATTTTCTCATGCGCAGCCTGTAAAGAACGAAATGAAAAGAAACAATTTAAGTTTTTACAAAAGTAAAGAAAAAAAGACAATTTATACCTCAGGGTTTTTTAGATAAAGTTCCAAATCCATTGGATTCGTAGCAGAAGAAACAAATGCAAATAACTTTTCAGGATTTGCTTCAACTAGCGGCGATTTATGGCCAGCATTGAGAATTGTTCTTACACTATAAAGTGTTGGATTAAATATTATGACTGAGCAATTTAAAACTAATAACTTACGTCGGAATAACAGAATTAGCAATGAGAAGTGAATGCTGCAAACCCCTTTTAGCAAGCAATGGGAGCCACTTTGAAATTACTTCACCAATCTCAGATCCTTCTAATAAAAACAAAATAAACATATCCTTTAATTAATACTAAACTACATGCGTTATAAGTTCAGTCTTATTACCATATGTTGGATTGTTCCACATCAAAAGTAATTTTGTTACACATTTTCTGGAAGAAATTCTATCAGCAAGAAAGAGTCTAGTTATTCCAAAAACTCCAATTTTTACCAAATATGGATCCTAATAGAATAAATTAAGAATTAGCAGAATTTAATTAAATTAAAAATATTATACCTCAGAATTAAGCTGTTGTATCATAAGATTGGTTAGTGAAGGTTTTCTATCATCAGCTAAAGATTCAGAAATGTCAGCTATTCTCATTTTCGAAGCGACAGTCTGTTGAATAGTATCACCTGTAAAAAAAATTTTAATTGAAAAATTATAGAATGAAAAATTAATTTTTCAATAAAACTAACTTTCAAAAGTTTCAAAACCATATAGCGATACGAGATCAAACATGCATCGATAAGCTACCCTTTTAATGGATCCCACGTCATTTTGAAAACCCTACAAATTAAAGTTAAAAAAGTAGTCTATCATACATTACATTAATATAATTTTCAAGGTAATACCTGAAGACAAAATTGCATTGTAAGAAATGCATCATTAATATTTCTGAGGCCAAAGATTGTCAAAGATTTTATAACGTATTCTCTAACGAGAGCGGAGCCAGACTATTTAAAAATGCATTAAGAAGATTTCATATAATTATTATTTAAATTACTTACAAGAATTGCAGCAGTCAAATGCATATCATAGAAAGTATGAGCAGAACTTGATATTGTAAATTGCTTCCGAATAAGCTCGTGAAACCCAATGAAGATAGGCTCAAGAACACTATCGGGACAATGGCGTAGATCTAATTCGTTTTCATTTGCTTCTGTTATTTGCTCTGCATTTTGTTGAGAGTCTGATTTTTCTTGACTTCTAAATAATTCTTGACTTTTATTTATCTTTAGACGAATCGCTTCAACTTTTCCTTGGAATTCATCGATTTTGAGTTGAAGTTCGTGAGCTTTGAGGAAATCATTTGCTAAAACTGCTTCGTCCTTTACTTTAATGAGTTTATGGCGTTTATGAATAATATCAGCCATCTAAGTGATAATGAACAAATTGAATTAAATTTTCTTATTTTTGTCATAATCCTGAATTCACCTCTAATCTCATATCCATTAAATCGTCGTCAGACAACGTGGCCATTGAAGGAGTAGGTTCTTCTGTATTATTCGTTTCCTGTGAAAGTTTGCGAAAAGGCTCCAACATATCGTCAACAATTTCAAAAAACTTCGCATCTGCAGTTTGTTGGCCAAACGATTGAAGAATACACATTAATTCTTTAATGTGTGGAACAACGAGATTTTCAAAATTAAAAGCGGAATGAATAAACTGCAAAATCTCCAATCTTAAAATGAGAAAATTAATATTATTTAAGTATAAATTATGTTTTACACTTACTTGCCACCTTCTTCACTTAATTTTGTCGAAATAGCTAATACTTCCAATAATTCTCCCAGTATTGATGGATCATGACTTCCTTTATATTTTGTCTCGTAGTCCTTCATGTATCTAATTTGTAAAATAAAGGCAAAATTAACAATGGAAAAAATGAGGAATTCATTCTTACGTTAGTAAATATTGACACAGATTATGAACTGTTGGGAGCAACAGCTCAGCGTAAACTGCAATTTGAGCAAATCTCTTCAAAATATATTTCCAGTAGAACGCAACTTCTTCACTGAGGTTTTCGTAAGGAATAAGTTTATTTTCATCCCAATAACTTCTATTAACCTTCTCAAAGTATTTGCTAGTAGGCTTCCTGAAATTAATAAAAACAGCAAATACATACATAATACATTGCGATTACCCTTGCCCATTTTATCATTTCTAAACCAATTAATTTTTAAGTTTTGTTTTTGTACATACCGAAAAATGCTATCTAAAGCTAAGCAGCAAATCTTTTTCTTCTTCGTGATGACATCCAATTTAGACAGAAAAGTAACAACGTCGTTATTGCAAGATGAAAGCCATTTGTCTACAACCATATCAGCCCTCTTTCTGACTCTGGCTATAAAAAAACAAAGTTCATTTAGTAAGAATAATATAAGCTAAATTATGGATTCATAAAAATATTTTACTAGTGGAATTATCTGATAGTCCAACTTCAAGAATCTTTTCACGCCAATCAACAGCGACTTGATCCATAGATACTTTCTTAGCTATGTTATAAAAAGCAGTCATTCGCACAGATTCATTAACGTCAGTCACTCTTTCCACTACACAATCTAATGTTCGATCGTTGACATTCAATGCTTTCAAAGCAGCTTTTCGGACTTCGAAACTGGAGTCATACTTCAAACGTTGCATTAGAACTGCAATAAAAAATACATTAATAAATTAAAATTAATCAATTTAAAAAGTATTACCTTTTGTTATCTTGCAGCTGTTAAAATTTTCAACTGACTGGAATTGCTGCAAAGCAGATACAGCAAACATTCTTACGCGTGTACTTTTATCCTTGAAATAAGAAAATATAAATTAATAATATAAGAATGAAACATATTTTAATAATAAAATTATTTACTCTGATGCGATGTGAAATCATTTCTTTAATTTTTTCGGATGTCTTCTCGCTAATATTTTCAGATAATGACACAGAATCTAACAATTTCGCACACAATCTTGTGATGTTACATCTCACCGGTATACGATAATCTGAATTATACTGAAACAAAACCAACAATATGAATAATGTAAAAAAAACATTTTTCTGATTAGAGATAATAAAATACCTTTGTACAGCTACGCAGAATTGCTTCAAGAAACGTCTCATCAGGTTCACTACCGCCATCATCGATTTCTTTTGACTCCAATTGATGAATTTCAATTGTCGTCTCAAATACAAAGTGAAATATTTTTTCTATATATTCATTATTACTCTCTGATGAGCTAAACGCCGAAACCAATGCACGGAACAAAATCCTTGGAAAGCTTTTAACGTCACACTGAAATTAAAAATTGTATTATTAACAACACAAACTCACTAGGCTTAAGTTATGCTTTACATTTGAATACAAGCATAACCCTTAAGTTTTGTTATTACTTACCTTTTTACGTGTATCTACCATGGCAGTTACCAAGCTCTTCGACTTAATCCTACCGGCATCTTGGACTTGTTCGAGTATATTTAGGATCAACTCTAGAATATCTCGATGGTTTGTAATAATATTAGGATCACTACTACTAGATGTTTGATTTTGATTTTTCTTTGACGTAGATAATATTGTCCGTTCACTTCTCCTTTCATTAATGGTACAATCCATATTGTGAAAAATTATAATTAATAAAACCCTGTAAATGAGTCTTCTCAACCTGTGACTACACTCAACAAAACTAAACTTGCTAATTGATGGTAATTGAATGTTCGTTAGAGTTTACAAACTTTAAATCAAACAATTTAAAAAACAAAACAAAAACTTTAAAATTTTCATTCGTTTGTTGTTAATAGCAAAAAAGCAGGTGCTAAAATTTAGCGGCAAAATTTTAAATTTCGCGGGCACTTATTTGACATCCCATTTTTTTCAAATGACAAAAAAATTTTAGAGTGAGAATTTTTTTTTAAAATCTAAATCTAAAAAATCTAAAAATTCAAATTGCTTGTTTTGAACTTTCTTGTTTTAATTTTTACCTCATGGAGATTGTTGACACAAATTCAGTAGCTGTTGCCCGGATTGACATAAACTCGGTAAGTATAATAAAATTTTACCTTCATCATCTCTAACGCACACAGACAGCAGCGTTTTGAAACTTTCATTTATTGATTACAGGTAGATGCTTTAGAACAAAAACGACTCGCTAGTTTTATAAATCATTTCATTACTTCCACCATTTCATTCCTAAATGCATTTTCTAGAAATTGCGAAGAAAAACTGGAACAGATGCACTATCGTATAGAAGCAATCAATGCACAACTTACTCTACTGGAATGCAAACTATCATCACAACAATCAAATCCACAGTCTCAGTAGTCAAAGTCGATTAGGAAGTAGTAGCTTAGTTAAGTATTGAAATATTAAAACCGCTAATATTTAGAAAGTTAGATGTTAAACGCAAAAAGTATCCATATTTTCTAATAATGTGAAAAACGGAATTGAAGGCCTGGAAGTGATATTTACGAATGATAGTAGTTAAATGAATCTAAATAAAAGTTGACACTTTCTATACACAAAATTTCGAAAACTCAAAATATAAGTTTAATTTTTTAATTAACCGTTTTACCAAAGAAGGAAATACAAAGAAACGCTTAAAACTGGATCATTTGTCCCTAAAACAAAAAACAAAATTTACTATTAGCAAACATAATCTCAATTACTTCATTCATAATGTATGACAGATAGTTCCAGCCATAAATTGGATTCTTAGGAACTTTGATAAATGTATAATTCATTACCTTTCTTTTCTTATCTCCTCCCAATTCAAAATGTTTACATCGCTTCAAAGGGATTTGTTTTCTGTACTTGCATTCTGTACATTCCATCCTGAGTACAATTTTCTTTGTAGTCTTAGCCTGTTAAAAACAAAACAATATTTAAAACATTGTATGATTAAAACTGTCGAATGTTGAGTAGAGGTTTGAGAAAGCTTAAGATACTTTGTACATTGCAGTAACAAGATACCATCGGATAAGCGGAGCAGACAGTCATCAGTCTCTACTGCAGCGTAAACATTGCTAATGAAATAACATACCTTCTTTCGGAAAATAGGTTTGGTTTGTCCACCATAACCCTGTTGTTTTCTGTCATAACGACGTCTTCCTTGAGCCGATGCCCTTTCCTTTGACTTCTTATATTGGGTTACTTTATGAAGTTTGTGATGTTTGCATTTCTTGCAAAATGTCTTACGTTGTTTTGGTATATTCACCTATTGGAATAAAACCAATCAAATAATTACAAATTGAACTTAAAATTATTAAATCTAATATTATTAAATATAAATTACCATTTTGAATAACCGGAAACTGGAAAAAGAAGTTCGGTACAATTAATTAAATACTTTTTTAAAAAAATCGCACTCGTGGTTGAAGTCTGGTGAGGCGGCGTGGAAGTCGACTTTCTCTCAATTCAATACAAATTGAAACAAAGAGGTGGAGCCAATGAAAATTGTGGACTGCGTATGCGTAAGTTTTATCATAGAAATTTTGCCTTAAAAACCCCCTCCTCTTGGGAAAAAGAGGAGGATTCTTCTTGTATTTGCCTGTCCATGTCGTGTGCCTTTCATATTTCATGTGTCTGTTTGTTTCATAAGGCCGTTGGCTACTGTGGTGGGGGGTTGAAAAGTATGAGAGAAAACTTGTCATGCGCCTCATCCCTACCTCTCAAACCCAGAGCCTTTTTCCCTTTATTCTTAAAAAACTCTCAAACCCCTGTTTTTAATAAAAATTTAACCTCAATATCCTAATTTATAAAATTTCAAAACATAATTTATATTACAAATATATTTTAAATATAATTTAAATGGTTAAAATTAAATAAAAAATTTATGTCAATTATGAAATTTTTTACTGAATTTCCTAATAGAAGTATGGGGGGTTTCTCCTCTTTTACCTCAAAAATTCACCTCCTCAAAAAGCTTTCTTTCGCCCGATGATTCCGCCGCCGCTGCTCGCTCGTTCGCTCGCTCGCTGCTCTTTCACTTCTTCTCACATTCTCAGTTGAAGCTTCACCGAAGACGCGTAAAGAAGTCAAGAACTAATCAACATTCTACAGCAGCTAAAAACACCGCCATCCATCATCGATACTGACTATTGTCAACTCAATTTTACACTTCAAGACAAGAAGAGTTTACTTAATTAATTTAATAAAAATGAGTTCAAATAACGACAAGGCGGAAGTAGTAGCCGTAGAAAAGGCTGAAAACAATGAAAAATCTCCGGATTCTAAAAATGAAAAAGGATCAAAGCGACCCGCTGAGGTAAGTTAGTATTAGTCATCCCGCGTTAACTTTTGATTGACATTGAAAAATATTGATTGTCATTATTGTTATTTTTATTCTAATTATTATATTTTCTTAACTTTTTTGAAAATTAGTAAGCGTTACATCTACATCATGGATAGATTTATGAATTAGTGTAGTAAAGTATCCATGTTTGAAGCCAAAAAGCCGGATAGTGTGTAGTATTATAAAAATTCAGAGAGGGAAGAAAGGTTAAAGCCGGCCGGTAGATGGGATACATCCAATCCTTATTTCTTCATACCTAAAATCTTTCATGGGAAAATAAAATTTTAAGATACATAGCAAAAACCAAGCGCCTATCCTTCCTATCCCTCTCATTCTCAACACAACCCTTCTTTTCGTGTGTATGTGTGTAGAATAGATGGGAGACGATGTGATGTGATGATCATGAAAGGATCGAGGATGAAGGTGGAGGGTGAGTGGGCAGGACGAACGAACCGGCATGGTTTTACGAAGGACGCTTTTCCTTCGGTTGAACAGGAATACAGGATTTTGTCAAAGAAAAAGCCTTTTCCCTCTTTTTATTTCGGCTAGCTACCAAAAATGAACCGGCGGCGTCACCCATCTTTCCAATATAATACACCTTTTTATACATCTCTTTCTTCCTTCCTTCATAAACTTACATAAAGCACCCCAAAAAAGTCATACATTTTCCATCATTTGAGGATCTTCACCCGCTTCTTCCGTTTCGTCGGTTTATCATGTATGCGGTCTAAAAATTGCTTAGCACCCTTGAGATAATGCGAATGTGAATATCTTTAAGTCTTTTTATAACTTGAATGGTTTGGTGTGGTTTGTGCAAAATACATAAAGTATGATTCACACCATTTCAATGCCTGTCTACAAAATTATATGATCTTATTAATGAAGTTCTAATTTTTTATTTCAGGATAAAGTCGTGGACTCCAAGAAACAAAAAACGGAAGAAAATGGAGAAGAAGAAAACGTAGAGGATGATGAAGAAGATGTGGAGGATGAAGAAGAAGAGGAAGAAGATGAAGATCTCGGTGGTGAAGGTAACTTTTTATAACTTTATTATAGTATTTTTTAGCCAAATATCATACTATTCAGACGCTTTTAACATTGACACTTGTCACGTGACATTATTCTGGGCTTGAGGTGCATTGTTGTTGAAACTTATGATATTTGACTGAAAAATACTAAATTTATTTGTAGTATGATAACTGTTTTGTTTTAATTTTTATAGAAGAGGAAGATGAAGATGGTGAAGGTGAAGGGGGAGACGATGATGATGACGACGACGCGTAAAGGTCATTTTCCCCGTCATTAAAGAGTGTGAAATATAGTTATGTGTAACTTATAATAAAGTATAAAGATAACTTGACACCTATAAAAGCCCTTGTGTCAAAGTACAAATGAACTTTGGTATAAAAGGGCCGTACCTTCACCTATATTCATAACTAGTGTTAAGTAATATATTTTCCAATTATTATGCTGTTTATGAAAGAATGTTGAATTTTTATTTAACTTTATGAAAGATTATTATATCATTTTCCCTCCTTTTGTTTCTCTTGTTGAATTTTAATATTTTTAAAATCCCTTTACTCAAATTATGTTCAATTTATATGATATACTTAACCAAACACACCAACATCACATCACCACAAGAGCCACAGCCACCCTTCTCAACATCAACATCCATCATGGAGTCTCTCGTGTGAAGTTCTTCAAGATTTCATTCCTTACTGAATGCGATATTGGAAAATCTTTGTCTTAACTTCTTTATATAAAAATATGATTCCCATAATAATTGGACTCTCTGTCGTCCTTAAAGTTAACCTTTTTGATAAATGGTGAATCCCCTTATATTGTGTGAATAATTTTGATTTGTATTAACAGTTATATAATTGAATGTTACGATTTTACAAATCGTATACAAACTGATGTGGTAAACATCTCTTTTTTACGTATACTTAAGAACAAACTCTTAGATATAAAATGTGTAGACCACTCAAATTTTTTTTAATTCGTTTATTGTTATTATATTAGAAACACAACAATGAATCAGTAAAGGATTTCCAAAGTTCCGACAGAACAAGAATAAGATTTCTCATTTCCGATAACTATTGGAATTCCATTACATTCTTTTGTTTTTGTAAATGTAAAATACCGGAATTTATTTTAATAATCATGTAAATTATGATTATTGACATTTAATTTTAGTATTATTCTGTGTCTTACCCGTTGACTGTAATTATTTAATTTTTCAAATTACGGGTTTTCAGTCCTTTTCATAAAATAATTGAAGATGTTTTCTTTTAATTTTTAGGAGCTTGTACGAAGACGAGTTGGGTGAGTGCAAACTCAGCTTTAGTTCTCACACTTCTATTTTCATCATTGGATGCTTTCGTGAAAGTTGTCTGAAGTTGTGGTAGGAATGCACGTAGATTAGGTCCAACCTAAAATTAACCAAAAACGATTAGATCGATCTATGGTTTTATAATCTTAAGAACCTTCAGCTTCACTGATTGACCATGAACTGTGTTTACATATTAAATGACTAACTTACTTTTGGCAAAAGAAGAGTAAGTGTATCCAAAACTGCAACTTTCACATCAGGACTATAGCGATCTCCAAGAATTCGGATCAATGGACCAGTTACAGAAATGACAGCAGGTTTTATAGCATCTGCACTAGAGACAATAATAAGCTCTCCCATTCCCAATCCTGCTTGTTCCTTTACTTCTGCTGGAGCATTCAAGATAGCCTCTCGGAATACACTCAACAACGCTTTCACAGCCTAAGAAGATCAAAATTAAAGAATATAACCTAAACCTTGAAAAGCAATATTGAAAGAAACGTACCTTAGGAGATGTCAAACCGGGTAATTCAGTCTTATTCTTCAAATCACTTCTTGCAAACCGAATTGCTTGACGGACGTCTTCAATATAATCAATTTGTTGGTCACCAGGAACTTGCTACAAAGAAATTCAAAGATGTCATTTAATTTTAAGATTTACTTTGACTTACTTTGAGCACAGCAGGAATTGCATCAGCAGTATATTTAATGACAATGGGATCCTCATCTGTTGTAAGAAGGACAAGAGCTCGAATAAGTATACCAATGTGGGATTTAAGATCAACTTTTGTCTTTGCAAGGAAATGGGCAAGAAGATTTATTCCAGGTCTTCTATTTCCTTTTCCAACATTTTTACAACAATCCAACAATTCTTCAATAATTAGTCGAACTCCAAATTCGTCTTCGACAGAAATAAGAACTTGTTCACAGTTAGTAAATTCCTCTTCAAATCCAGGTGTCCCTTCAGCTTCTTTAAGTGTAGAAATAAGAACTGGAAATATTCTTGGTAAATGTCTAGAAAGAGCTTCGCCAGCAACTGATGATAATATTGCTAAAGCTTTAGTATTTGGTGGAGGAGCGATGAGTTGAGGTATAAGATAAGGCATGACTGCTTTTGACCGAGTTTTGAGTACTTGACCCAGACCATCTAATGCATATTCTCCTTCTTTTGGATCGCTTAGTTTTCTCATCATAAATGGAAGAATTTCATCCAATGCTCTACTTCCAACTGTTGCGTGAAGACTACCAAATGTTTGAGCTGCAGCAGCTCTAACTCCAACGATAGGATCACAGAGTGCTCTCCGAAGTGTTGGTACAAGATTTTCAACGAAGGCTAGCACCATTTCTCGACTTGTTGATGACATAATTTCAGAAAGGCCAATACAAACTCCTTGTCTTTCTTCGGCTTTAGGAGATTCCAATCCTTTCTCTAAAATTGGAATGATTTCTGGCAGAATTTTTTCACCCAATTTACGAACTAAATCTCCTAATGTCCTTGCGGCTACTTGTCGTTTATCATGTGAATGACTTGCTAAAAATCCAAGAATCAGTTGAAAAAGCGTTGGTAGAATTTCTCGTAAAGTTTTAGGAGTGTTGGCCACGATGACTTTCCAGACATGAAGTGCAGCCTGACGTACCATGAGAGCTACATCTGAACGCCCCATGTACAATCCAGCCAAAATTTGATTTCTTCTTTCCATTCCTAATTTAGCTATGATCATAGTCTGAGAATTTTCAGTTCCAAAATTGTCATCTTCGCTTGCAGACTCTGTACTCATCTTTCCAGACACTCCAGATATTTTGTATAAGAGATCACCAAGAAGTTGAACAGAGGAATATCGGATTCTCCAATTTTCATCAAAGATCCCTTGACGAAGTTCTGGAAGAAGTAAAGTAATTGCAGTGTCGGCGTATCCTGTCACAATTCTTTGACCAGCTCGTAAAGCAGTTTCACGTACAAACTCATTCTCATCAGACAAAGCTTTAAGTATTGGTGTAATAATTTGTCCAATATACGGTACAAAATCATCTTCAAACACCGATGGCATGTAAATAAACATCATCATGTACCCGTCACGGACGTGTGGAGCAATGTCATCCGAATCTGCTTTTTTGATAATTTCTAAAAATAATATTAAAAAAAGTAAATCAGAACTTAATACAAATAAAAAATTAATAACCAACCTGGCATAAATCTCTGAAGCTTATCAATTCCTAATGCTCCGATAACTTCTGACAATCCTTGAGCAGCACCAGATCGATCCACAGAATTTGATTCTGATACAAGCGTTTTCATCAACCATGGCAAGAGATCATCGTAACATTTTTCACCCATTCCTCTTGTCATAGAACCAAGCGCCTTGGCAGCCACTGTGCGCACTTCCGGAACTGGATCAAGAAGAGATGCTCTAATTCCTGGCATTACATTGTTCATATAAGGAGCTAAATCTGAATGATCAGTCAATGAATACATATTTCCAATTATTTGACATGCCATTCTTCGATTTTCAGTTGAACGATCTTGAAATGCTCTTTCAACCACAGGCATTATTAGAGCAAGAGAAGGTGAATCAACAACATGAACAAATTCTGTCTTCAAAAGATTTTGTAAACATACTGAAGTTTTCTTCGCAGGATCTTGCAGTGCTTGAAGTAAAACTGGAACAACTGATTGAATTTCAGGATTTCGAATTACAGATCCAATAATACTAAGAGCCTTAGCAGCAGCATCTTGAACTTTCACATGAGAATCTCCAAGTACTTCAATTATATGAGGAACAATCATTGGTAAACACCCTGAGAGTTGTTTTGGAGCACAATAAGCCATTCTTCCGAGTAAATCAACTGAACCACATTTTGTACGCCAAGAATCTTCATTTAAAGCAGAAAGAAGTGATGGAAGCACAAGTTTGACACCATGCCCGGAAAGTCTACTCATGACACACCTTGCAGTATTTTCTGTAGCTTCTCGAACGTACTGATTCCCATCACCTAAGCACTGAAGTAAATAAGGAAGGACGTGAACAATATAAGGCTCAAAAAGTCTTCCAAGAAATTCACACAAAAGTTCTAAAGCCATAAGCGATCCTTCTCGACGTCTGTAATTTTTCTTATCTTGCATTCCTTCCGCAAGAATGTTCATAATATCATTTTGTTTCAAAGAAAGAATACCAAGGCCTTTAACCATTCCAGCAAGACCATAAGCTGCTCCTCGTCTGCAAAATTCGGATTAAATAATTTAGATATATCAATTCAACTAAAAATATTCTTCATTCTTACCTTTCACCGTAGGTTTCTCCTCCCATTAATTTTGATAACAAACTTTTAACAACTTTAGCCGAATCCGAGCTAACTGCTGGTACTAATGCTGGAAGACAATTTGCTACGGCTTCTTGAACCTATTTCAAAAACATTACTTCATACTTACAACAATCTTTTAACAATGAGAGGCTAACCTTTTCGGATGGTGTTGATAATGTTTCCAAAAGCGTGGAAAATATTGATTTTACACGTGGATCACTAGGGTCAATATGACGAGCAAGGCATCCCATTAGAACAACGCATGACTGTCGTACTCTGTCCAGCTGCTCGTTGTCTCCTGACTGTTCCAAATTCGATTCAATCAGATTTGCGAATTGTTCCATGCATCCTGAAACATTATAGTTCACTCCACTGATCAAATTGGAATATTTTTCATATTACCTTTTCCATGAATCTGAACAATTTTCAAGGAAGCGTCGAGCATAGCCAAGTGGACTGTGGCATTCCTATCCGGAAATGCATCACAGATTAACCATGTCATAACAACATCCGCCTAAAAATGTTAAAGTAAGACAGATCAGATAAACTGTGTATCAACCAGTAGTCACACAAATGGGATATTGTAAGTTAGAATAGTTCTTACAGTGACAGGAGTCATTGATTGAGAAAGCTCAGAGAAGGCAAGCCCAACTCCATGTCTTCCTTCCCAATTGTCAATTCCCTCTTCCAGAATCCTTCCAAAGTCGTCCATAAGTGGTGGGGTCATAACCAAGTAATCAACATAGCTTTGAATCAAAAGCTTGATTAAAGAATCCATTTTATCAATATTTGTCTCCATGAATTCCCCCAAAGCCTTTGCGGCAGCTGAACGGACTTCTAAACATGGATGAAGAACATCTAAAAAATTAAATTAATTAGGATAGAGTTGAAACTTTATTCTTCAACCTTATTTTTTAAACATCACCATTTAAATTATTACATAAACCAACTTTCATCAAAATCCAAAGAAAAATGAAACTTTTTTAATGGGTGTTTTCTCAACGAAAAAATTTTTTTTTTTAAAGGATTTGGATGAAAATGTGTTTGTCAGTGATTTTGCCTAGGTCACAAACTTGTTTAAGAAACATTATTGGACATTTGTGACAAGTTTTGTGATCCGAGTTAACCCACAGATTAGACAGAAAGATAGGCATTATGAATCTATAAGCCCGAAATCGGAGTAAAAATAAAAATAAATTACCTTGTACAAATGACTGGTAATTAAATGATGTAGTATCACATCTCCTTTTGTCCCAAATTTTTTTTGCGATTTCAGCTATTTCTGGAACTGGATCAAAGCATACACGATATACACATTCTACAATTCCATCATAATGATTCCAATTTTTGTATCCGAAATCTAAACACTAAAAGCAAAAAAATTGGTTGTAGCTCATTGTTATTGTTTTTAAAAAAAAAATTATAATTATATAAAGACTTTACACGAAGTGCAGTATCTCTTGCAACATTAAGATGATTTTTTAGTCCTTCCAAATATACAGAAAGTTGTGGAACTTCTTCCTTTTCTAAATCATCATTATCAGGAAATTCATCTGAATTATTTGCCTTTGCTAATTCTAAAAGCACAGTAACGGTTGTTTGTTGAATTCGAGGTTCAGTTGTTCCTAAATAAATTCAATAAGAAAATTATTAAGTCAATGCTAGTAGAAAATCTGTAATCGTACCAAGTATATGAAATAAAAGCTTGCATATTTCTTCACAAGGAAGCATCCGTGGTGAATATTCAAAGTCTGAATTGACACGAGCTTTAAGGATAGCAAGGGTACAATCTAAAACAGGAGGTATAACATCGGGGTATTTTGATGTTGATTTTACAGCTTCTTTAAAGAGAGGAAAGCAATAAGAATATGTAGCTCCTGTAAAGCCGGAGTTTTCTTTACAAACCTATTCAAACATAAATGAAATTGATTAAGCTTTGCATTACACGATTTAGATTTGACTTACATCAACAAGTTGCTTTAGCATTTTAGGAAGAGTTGATTTAAGAGACAGCGATTCCCATCCAGTCATTAGATCACATTTTGGATTGAACATTTTCAAACTTACATGTGTAACAACATCACCTATATTTCAAATTCATAATATTTTTAGTCTAAAGGGATGAAATACATAAGACAACATACCACATGTTGGATTAAATCCAAACAAACTAGATCCAAGATCAGTGTAAAATTTAACAGCATATGGTGCTGATAAGGGACTATCCATTAGATTGATAACATCTTTCATAAAATATTTTATAAATGAACCGAAAGCACTTGGATTTCCTCGTAATGCAGAGTTCAACAAAAGAAATGCAGCTTGCAAGTTTCCATCCATCTGTATGAAAATAGCTACTATGAGTGACAATTAAGTAAATGATAGATTAATACAATGTTTAACCTCCTTAACGTTCCTTCTGATTGCATCTTCTTTTTCTAATTGGAGTTTTATTGCTTCTTTCTGCTTCGAGGAAAATTTGGGTTCTTTACCAGCTGCTTTACGTTTTTGTTCCAATTCTTTCCTTAATTTAATTTCTTCCAACTGATCCTTATAAGAATAAACTTTGCTCTCACGTTTCATGTTCATCATGAGGTCCGCGTCAGTCCTAAAATAAAAATTCATAAATCAAATACAAACTAAAAAAATCCTCAATTTAACTTACATTTCCAAAACAGAAGTGTCGTATAATTGTCCTTCGGCAGTATGAAATATAAAATAGTCATCACGAGACACCTTCTTGAAATCGGAATTTTTGATATGCTTATTAAAGGTTTGTAGCATCTTCTTAATTATAGAATCTCCTTGAAGAAGACAAAGCATTTCCAAAATCGAGCCTCTATCCTTAACTTCAGTTTTATCATCCAAATACTTGTACAAATAAGAATCCCAATACTTCTCTGCAACCTTTTCCGGCCGGAGATTCATTAATTGAACGAGGGTCAACCAGTAGTATGGTCTGCTAACAATAGAAAGTGGAATTAATTGTACTGAAAGTTCCTCCACCGCTTCAATTTTCAATGAATTTGTAAAAGATGTAGCCAAGACTCGTAGTAGCTCCATTCGAATATTTTCCTGAAAATACAAAGAAACGATTAGCACTAATTATGTCATTTAGATTTAGAATTTACAGTAACATCAACGGTGTGATTTTCAAGGCACTTTATAAGATCTTTAGCTACCCCAAATCCATGTTTTCCACCAAGTAATCGTTGCGTAACTCGTTTTGGCACAGCACGAGCCTAAATTAATAAAAAAACATGTTGATTGATATTCATGTACAATTTTTGTAAAAAGACACAAACCTCGTATGACTTCGAAGTTAACGTCAACGCCAATGCTTTCATAACTCCAGGTTTTACATTTCCATCTTTTTCTTCCACGAGTCGCTCAACAAACACCGCAATCAGACCGACTAAAGAAGGTGAAATTGAATCCACAAGTTTTCGGTCAACATTTGTTGGAAGAGATCTAATCATTTCCAGGAATTGATCTGTGAAATAATGCTCATGGTCAGCAACATACATCTTATAATTCACAACGGTTATTCCCAGCAAAATTGAATCCAGAAGGTTAGAACCCTGAGAAAAACAAGTTAAAGTTACACTTTTTACATTCTTATTTGTCGTATTGAACAAACCTGGAAAAGTTGTGTTGACATTTTATCGATTGTTTTTTGCACCAATTCACGAATTCCCTTCAACTGTAGATTTCGCTTCGGAGGAGTAAACAATTTGGCTACGAGCATGCAAAGGCTTGTTTTAATTGGACCTTTTACATTAACTAATTCTTTTGTGAGGTATAAAAGAACAGAAATGGATACTTCCTCCAATTCATCCATTTGAGAGCACCAACAAGACATTACGTTCAAATACTCAATCACAGTCCCTTCATGTACTGAAAAATATTCTTCTTTAGAACTTCTTTAGAATCATAATTAAAGAATTATATAAAATTACTACCTTCTGAGTTAATCACATCAACACATTTATCATGAACCCAAACTGCAACTTTTGATAATCCTTCGTCACTTACACCGCAGTCACTCATTTCTCCAATTGCCTTTTTAATATACGTTCAATTATTATCAACCTGCATTATTTATTATGAATGAATTAATTTCATACCTTTAAAATACTTATCTTGTGTGAGGCAACAGTAAGTTTTCCTTCAGCACCATGAAGTACAGCAAAGTACCACTGTAGAAGTTGTTTCAATGATTTTGATTGTTGAATCTATTTTGAGAATAAAATAAATTAGGTCTAAATCTAAGATAAGACACAAAAAAATTTATACCTTTTTTGATAAAATTTTTGAAGCAACCAAAGCGTGGTTTCTACAATTTTCATCTTGGGAACATAGGCCTGTGACAAACATTTTTCCTAGCTCTGATGCGAAATCACTCAAATCGATATCTAATCCAACGAGTGTAATTCCAACACGCTAAAATGAACAAGTAGTTTATAAATGTATTTAATAAAAAAAATTGAGTAAAAATACATTCATACTTCAATAGATGTTTCAGGAGAGCGTAGCATAGCCTTTTGACATGCAGGCAGTAGTACTGATTTAAATTCCTCAGCATCAATGACACGAGACAACAAAGTTTTCGAAATCTGACTCAAAGCCCATACCGGTTGTTCTTCCTTTGTCGCAATACACTCACGGATGTACTTCGTCGTGATATTCTTTCTGAAGGCATTTTCCCCATCTCCTAGGATAGAGTCGAATCCAAGGCAATCTTTATTTTGATTAGCAAAGCCAACCGTCAGTGTTAATGCGAGCAGGCTATTGTCCTCCCTGCTCAATGCTTCCAAAAATTCCTTCCGCTCTTCTGGGGTGAGTATGGTCAATAGTTTATGAAAATGTCGTCTTAATACATGCTGCAGACGTTTATGGCGAATTTGAGTGGCAAGAATGCTTATTAATTTGTAAAACTTCGGTGATAGGGATTTTTCATTTATTTCTGCTTGTATTAATCGTTTCAGGGTTCCATAAGCTTCTTTACTTGTAGATAACCTTTAAAAAATAAACAATTCATTTTTAGCCGAAATATCATAACTTCATACGGCATAATCTTACGTGACATGTTTTAATTTTTTAAGCTCCCCAGAGCCTAACATGATGCAGGCTTTTCAACAGACGCACTTATGAATTAATAATTAGATTTAACCTAACTAAATCAGAAAGCCGGTAAATTAAGTAAAGAATAAAAAGTTAACGTCTGCAAAACTTTGAATAAATTCAAAAGAATAAAATCCACACAACCACCACTCCATACGACAATAAAGGTAGGAGTTGTGGATTTTATTATTGCACCTTTCGTCGTCAGTCGTCTTAATTTCATAATAAACATGGGCATTATTTTTTAATTAATTGTACCTATAATTATTATTTTCAAACGTAAAGAATCTTGTAACAATTATTTTAAAATCAGAAAATTAACATATGATGATTTGGCTATATCATTTTTTATGCGTCAATAATAATTTATTTATGTGATGTCCCTAACTACGGATTTATTCCAACAGCAAGCAGTCGCAGCGCAGTGGCGTTCCTCCTGCTGATTTTACATGACATCTGATTTGATTACATGCGGCATCGGCATACCACATTAAGTTGTAGAACATGATACTGCTTATCTTAGCGTAGGCAAATGAATGAGATAATTCACATGTTTATTCAATTTGAATACTAAAATGAATTAAAACAGGAAATGAAGTAAACCAGACCAGAATATATGCTGACGCTGAGTCTTTAATTGAATTTACAACATAAGACTCAATCATTTATGGATATAACCTGTGTGGACTGATGGATTCATGAATTAGAACACTGAACAAGTGTATGGATTTACATTTAACCAAGCTTGGTAGGATGGCAGGAGGGACTCCTTAAATTAAAACTGTTCTCGGAGTGACCGAAATTGGCCTAACTGGTGATCTGATCGGCGTGAACTGGGGTTCCCTATCCCTATAATAGGATTCATCGTTCCCTCTCTATAAAACATACATACATAAGCTTGGCAGGAATGTCAATATTAGGTCAGGAATGCGTATATTAATTCTATTGATTTTGACCTAAATCGGTCAAAAAGGCTCTCAATCTTGGCTCTCTCCCCATCCCCATCCCTACTACTGGATGCTTCTCTTACAAGTAAAAGACAATTCTTCCATGTTTCAGTTAATTGATACTCATAGCTTGTTAATTCTCGATGGATTTTAAAAGTTGACACAGATATAGATTCCAAATCGCTTTTTCTAAAATCGCACAACGCTTATTTCGCTAAATTCGCAGTGTGTCAAAAGTTTTTTAATGATGATTCACCGTTAAATTCATTTGACCTACAAAATGACATGACATGATGCTACGCTGCTACACAGTCCAATGTCCGTTTTCAGTGATTTAATTATCATACGGCGTACTTGACGAACTTACGAGTCATTGTTGACCGTTACAAAGGAAGGAGAAGTTTAAAGTTTGGTAGAGATTTTGGTTGTAAGAATTTCTTGTCTGTTCTTGTAATATGTTGTCAATTATTGTTCTCACACGAAGAGCTTTCGGAAACTAACGGACAACTCAACACGCCCCTCCCTACGACCAATCAGAAGAGCGTTTTGAGGCACTTGACTTTGGTTTTTAAGAAAATTGACTTGAGCGCAGTTTGTATTCGAGGGAAAAAAGCCCCTCATGTCCCTCCGTATCTTAACATTACTTTTTCTTTGTTGGGAGGCAAAAATCCCTCCAAAATTTATATTTCCAGGGAAAAAACAGGCGTGGTCACATTCTCGTTGAGATTTTGACAAGACAAGCGTCTTTCAACATTTCTCTCCGGACTTCCGATCCGTCAACATCAAGTTCTATTCTGCGTAATTCTTACCAAATTTAGTTAATTAATTGTGAATAGCCAACGGCAACTTTCATTTAACGCATCTTGTTCTGATCTCGAACTTTAATCTTACATTGTCTTTCTTAACATTAACTAGGAAACGGTAATCTTCCTTTTAAAAGGAAACAATATTTTAAAATCTTGTTTCCTGTTTCCTATTTCAAAAGTATTTAAAGTCATAAATCATAATGAATGAGTTGACGAATTTTAAATATTGTCTCATTCAAGAGTTTAAAACTTTTGTTCACATATTTAAAATTAATTAGTCCATTTTTTACTCTTTTTGACAGATATTCCCATTAGCATAAGGAAACTAAAACTCCAATATGACTGGACGAGGGCGTGGTCGAGGTTCTTCCTGGTTTACGGTAAGTTTGTTAACCTAGGGTAATGGTTTAAATTTATACCTAAAATCATTGTTTTTCTAACCCCAACAACAGGAAGCGGACAGTACTACTGTTCCACCTCGGCAAGAACCCGATTCTACAAGTCCTTCACCTCCACCACAGGCGGCGGCCGCTGATTTAGCACCAGGATTAGAAAGGGTTAACATAACCCCTGGAACAGGACGAGGACGAGGTAGAGGCAGGGGTATATTAAATGTTTTCGAAGAGGAAGCCCCACCAGCCCAAGAACCACCACCCGAATTAGTGACAAGCATGCCTGGACGTGGACGAGGAAGAGGAAGAGGAATTGAAGTACCTCTACAAATGCGTGTACCCCCACCAGGTTTGCCGCTTCCTGCCGACGTTGAGGATGCATCTTCTGCTTCAAGTTCATCCCCTCAAGCTTCCGAACAGCAATCTTCAGTTGGGTTATTGTCATCGGCTCAAACTGGAGGATCCGGTTCAAGCGGGGTGTAAGTACATAATGTATTTTTATTTATTAAAGATTGATTGATCACTTTGTCTATCCTCCCGTTTAGGAGCTCATCAGATCCATCAGGCTCAGGCCAAGGAGCTGCTGGCCCTTCTGTTGCTCAGGCAAGGCAACTTGAGGCTGAAGAAGAACCTGGTGATGGAGCTAGCGTATCCGCATCAGTTCCCTCAACCTCTGCACCTGCCGCTCAGACTTTAGTATATCGGGGAGATAAAGGGACACCGTAAGTTTATTTTAATGAATAATTAAGAGTTGTGATTAATTTATGAATCAATTAAATTCATAGAGCCCGTGTTCTGACAAATTTCATAAGAATCAAGATTCAGAACGATTTTGGAGTTTTTGAGTACAAAGTTTCTTTTGTGCCTCATCTTGAAGACACCCGCGGCCGGAAAACCGCAATTAGATCATTGGATGCCTTGGGAAAGACCAAAATTTTTGATGGAGTCAAGTTATATTTACCAAACAGGCTTGCAGACGGGGTATGTCTGACTTCAGCTTCTATTTATTTATAAATGATTTAACAAATAATTGCTTTGTTCTTTAGAATCTCCAATTCAAGACTATACATCCACATGATGCTACACAAGAACTTACCGTCAAACTTCAACTTGTCGGGACAGCAGTTGAGCAAAAAGTTCAATTTTACAATGTTCTTATCCGTAAACTAATGCATATCTTAAAGTTTACGGAAATCAAACGAGATTTTTTCAATCCACGTAAAGTTACTAACATGGAAAAATATAAGTGAGTGAAGTATAATGGAATATTATAATCGTGTAAGGTTAATATTAATAAAACGCTTACTTTAACAGTCTTGAAGTTTGGCCTGGTTACACATCAACAGTGGACGTCTACAAGGGAGGACTCATGCTCTGTCTTAACTCCACATTCCGCGTTTTGCGCAAGGACACCATTTTAGAAATGCTGTAAGATTCATAGCTGTAATTTATCACTGATTTCTTTTCTGATTCAATGCATTATTCGCATAAAGGAACCAGGAACGACAAAAAAATCCATCCTCATTTAAGAAGATTTTTGAAGAAAAAATCATGGGAAACTCCGTCATTACTCGCTACAATAATAAACACTACAAAATTCATGATGTGGCTTGGGATCAAAATCCTAATTCGACTTTCGAGAGACGTGGAGTGCAAGTAAGATACACGAGTTTTCAATTTGGAAGGAAGTTTTTCTTACATGAGTTATTACTTTTATAGATCGCCTTTACGGACTTCTATGCCGAACAGCATGGGAAAGAAATTTTTGACAAGACTCAACCCTTGTTGGCAAGCCGTATCAAGGCTCGGAAAAATGACCCACGGGTAAATGGTTAACATCTAAAGCTGGGTTACATTACATTTTAACTGATATTTTTCTGTTATATTTAGGGGGAAACATATTTTGTCTCTTTGGTTCCAGAATTTTGTCACCAAAGTGGTCTTACAGATGACATGAGGGCAAACGTATTCTTAATGCGAGACCTTATTGCGCTATCTCGAACCACTCCTATTCAGAGACGGGCTGCAATTATTGAATTACTGGAAAGTATTCGAGGCAAGCTTATTTATGTTTTCTTCTCAATTTTTCTTTAAATCTTATACTTTCTAAATTAATTTCAGCTAACGCCGAAGCTCAAGAGACTTTAGCCATGTGGGGAATTCGACTCGACACGGAATGCCTACCAGCAGAATCTCGAATCCTGCCAGGTCCAAAACTCCAATTTGGAGCCACCGTATTGCCAGTTGCCCCGGCAGATTTCACTCGCGATGCCACCTCAAATAAATGTTTTCAACCAGTAAGATATTTATTTTCAAAACGAATAAGAGCTTAATTTAATGAAGTTTGATTGTAGGTGGCTTTAAAAAGATGGCAGATTTACTGCACGGGTCAAGATCGAGTTAAGGGTGAACAAATGGTTACGCAATATCGACAGGTGGCTCCTCCACTAGGAATTACTTTTGGTCCACCTCCTGAATATGTTATTGTGAGCAATCGGAGTGGTCGGGGAATCCCATCTGGAGCTGATTTCCGTCAAGCATTGAAAGGAGGATGCAATCCAAAAGAAGTAATTAAATTAATAATTTAAACATATTATGTTGAATTAATCAATAATTAATACAGATACAATTCGTCGTTGTTATCTTGCCCATGGCAAAGGATGATTTGTATGCTGCAGTTAAAAGGTACTGTTTGACGGATGTATCCATTCCATCACAAGTCATTCTTGGCAAGACCTTGCAACAGGACAAGAAGTTGCGTTCTGTAATGCAAAAGGTGGCTTTACAAATTAATTGCAAATTAGGCGGATCACTTTGGGCTCTCAACATTCCATTGGTAAAATTTTGTAGGCTTTTTAAGTTTTATTGTTATTACATGTGTTTTTTCGTATATAGAAAGATCTTATTATGTTTGTTGGCATCGATGCTCATCATGATCCATCTCAGAAAAAGAAGAGTGTGCTTGCTCTTGTTGCTAGCTTGGATAATTATTGTACTCAGTACTACTCCCGAATTGTGAATCAGATGGCCCATCAGGAATCAGCAGATGCCATCCGCCCGGTGTTTCTTCAAGCTTTGGCTGCATTCTATACTGTAAGTTTGTAATAATTTTCTAGAAGGTTTTTTGGTAAAAAAAATTGTATTAAAATAAATTTATACAGCTTAACAGTCGCTATCCTGATCGTATTGTTGTATTCCGGGACGGAGTTGGGGATGGAATGCTCGAGCTAGTGAAAACTAATGAAGTTTCCGCTTTGAGAGATGCTGCTCATTCAGTTTGTGACCCACGGACTTTGAAATTCATATTTGTTGTAGTACAAAAAAGGATCAATGAACGAATTTTTGCGGTCAAGGTTAATTATTTTTTTACTAGATCTTTGTTATTTTTTTCTTAAAAAGTAAAATGGCTATTTTCGTATTAGGGGAATCAATTAGACAACCCAGTTCCTGGGAGTATTTTGGACCACACAATCACACGGCGAGGAATGTACGACTTTTTCTTGATTTGTCAACTTGTTCGTCAGGTAAACAACAAGAACTCTCATTTTAATTGAATTTGGATTTAATTTACTCTTCCGTTTGTGTTAATAATACATAGGGTACTGTCGGACCGTCTCATTTCATCGTCTTGGAAGACACTGATGAGAACAAGCCTGACTTAATTCAGCGTTTGAGTTACGTTACATCTTACATGTACTACAATTGGCCCGGAAGCGTTCGTCTTCCAGCAATGTGCCAGGTAATTTTTCGTTTTGGGATTTGAATTTGAGATACTTATGAAATGTTGTTTTTTTGTAGTATGCACACAAACTCTCGATGCTTGTCGGACAACATTTGGATGCAGATCCACTGACTAATATGGATCGAATGCTTTACTACTTGTAAGAAGTTGGAAATATCTACTTACCATTGGAAGGAATTAAGCTTTGCTCAACTTTAATTAAATTTACTCAGCATCAGATTCAATCTGAAATGTCTATTATAATGAAATATATTACAAAGGATGGTATCGGGAAGGGTGACTCATTTTTTTTTGAAGTGTCCTATGCCAATTGCCAATTGATAGGTCATACATAGGTACATTAAAGGGCCGATTTTTAAAAATCGTTTTTGACTGAGTTGCAGCCTATTGTTTAAAAAATTACATTAGTGGCATGGACAACCATGGTTGACATTTGGTCAATTTTGACCATGACAATTTGACGACACCCTCGATGAACTCAGCCCAGGGTATAACTAAGTTTTTAAAATTAATTCTTTCGAGGGAGACTTTTTTCGTTTTTTAAATATTGCTAGTTGAATTTTTAAAAAATCCTAATAGAATTTTAGATTAGAATGAGTCTTCCCTTGACACTTGAGGTCACCCTTAACCGATTTCGATACCATCTGTTAGAAATTATTCTCTAAGAAACAAGAGTAGTTAAAAATTAGGTAATGAATTATAATTTTATTATTGTTGAACTAGAGCGTTATTTATTATTGTTAGATTATAAAGTCTAATATGCATTTAATGCTCTAACTTAATAAGATTTTATTAGTAATAAATATATAACTTAAAGTTATAAAAAAAACATCCGTGGATTGTCAATTGTTGAAGAAAACTGTAAGTTTTAATTGAGCGATTGCAGCTCGTCCCTTATTAAATTACAATTTTAGGTTGACTT
>JAQGCN010000196.1:0-34971 GCA_034699725.1 Friesea truncata
TTATTGTTGTCTATATTATTGTGTCTATATTATTGTTGTCTATATTATTCAGTCTATATTTTGGCATGGACTCCTCTTGGTATGCAGGGAAAGTCGCCTGTCTGAGTTCCGGGAGAGATTTAACCGAAGTCTTTTCAATATTTTCTACAGACTCTCTCCTCCATTTTCTGCTCAAATGGGAAAATATACTTGGCTGTAAGACTCTCTGAGTCCCACTTTCTCCCTCATCCATGAACTTACACAATTCAATTTGACTTGATCAACGAAACCTTAGTGAATTCCGGATGGGATCTTATAGTAAAAGAACACCCTGTTTCACACACACAATCGTAGACTTGAAATTTTTTTATGTACGCAAAATAAGATCTGAGTAGTATATATAGTGAGTGTAGTGACAGTTCAATTCCAATTTTTAAAAGGGAAAAGAATTCTAAAAATTCAATTCAGGAGCCAAAAATAGACAAATTGCTACTTTCAAGTTCAGTACTACAATAGGGATCATCTATCTTATATTCTTTACTCAAAGGAATTTTATCTATCCCTTCTTCTGTCCAAACCCATTGTTACTGTTGAAAAGATGAAATAGCGATAGGTAAAATTATAAATCCAATCTTCTAATTAATTCTAGGATTAAATTCATCAACAAAACTCGTTCCTTCTTTATTTTTGTTCTAAAAAATCAATTTTCTTGAATAAAAGAAAAATAATTTTCAAAATGTTGCTAAGACGCATGTGCGAAAAGTTCAAACCGTGGCTATAAAAGCATGACGCACTTGGTTTTTCCGCTCAGTGCGATTTTAGACTTCAAGCAATTCACATCTAATTTTTTTTAAATTTTCAATTTAATTTCTTTCAAAAATTTTTAATTTTGATTTTCTCTCACACGTTACATTTTCCAATTAATTAGCTTCAGTATGCGTGAAATTGTTCATATCCAGGCTGGACAGTGCGGTAACCAGATTGGGACAAAAGTAAGAATCCGAGGTCAATGACCTCAGTTGCAACTTGCAACTTAATGAATGAAGATTTTGACTCTTGGTTTTTAATTTTGATTTCAGTTTTGGGAAGTAATCTCGGGTGAACATGGACTTAACCCAGCTGGAGCATATTGTGGGGATTCTGATTCCCAATTAGAACGTATCAATGTTTACTACAATCAATCTACAGGTAGGTCATTGACCTTGAGTGACGTCATAGGTTATTGAACTTGAACATTAGAGATTTTTGAACTTTACTTTCTTTTTTCTTTCAGAGGGTAAGTATATTCCTCGTGCTGTCCTGGTTGATCTTGAGAATGGAACGATGGACTCAATTCGGAGTGGACCTTATGGTGAAATGTTTCGCCCTGACAACTTTGTATTCGGTAACACCGGAGCTGGCAATAATTGGGCCAAAGGTCATTACACCGATGGAGCTGAGTTGGTTGATTCGATCCTTGATGTTGTTCGTAAAGAAGCGGAGAATTGTGACTGTCTTCAAGGATTTCAAATGACACATTCACTTGGTGGTGGCACTGGATCTGGTCTTGGCACGCTCCTGGTTTCTAAAATCCGAGAAGAATTCCCAGACCGTATCATGTAAGCTTTATGAAATTTAATTTTTTCCTGTGACAAATTATGTTTATTTTATTTTTTAGGTCTACTTTTTCCGTCTTTCCTTCACCAAAGGTCTCTGACACTGTTGTTGAACCTTACAACTGTACACTTTCACTTCACCAGCTCATTGAAAATGTTGATGAAACCTTCTGCATTGACAACGAAGCTCTTTACGACATTTGTTTCCGAACATTGAAGCTCCCAAATCCAACCTATGGAGACTTAAACCACCTCGTCTCTTCTACAATGTCTGGATTCACGACTTGTCTTCGTTTCCCAGGACAACTCAATGCTGACTTGCGCAAATTGGCTGTGAACATGGTTCCATTTCCTCGCCTCCATTTCTTCATGCCTGGATTTGCTCCACTTACTTCTCGAGGAGACAAACAATTTCAATCCCTTACGGTTGCTGAATTGACTCAACAAATCTTCGACGCTCGAAACATGATGACTGCCTGTGACCCAAGACGTGGTCGTTATCTTACTGTTGCTGCCATCTTCCGTGGTCGCATTTCAATGAAAGAAGTGGATGAGCAAATGATGAACATGCAAAACAAAAACTCTGCCTTCTTTGTTGATTGGATTCCAGACAATATCAAGACTGCTGTAAGCATTTATTTTATTTTCAAATTGAATTTAAGCTCAATTTTCTTTTTCTGATTTTTAGGTGTGTGACATTCCACCACGTGGACTCGATATGTCAGCAACCTTTCTTGGGAACAGTACCTCCATTAAGGAAATCTTCAACCGTATCTCGGAGCAGTTTGCTACTATGTTCCGTCGTAAGGCATTTCTTCATTGGTACACTGGTGAAGGAATGGACGAAATCGAATTCATCGAAGCTGAATCAAACTTGAATGATTTGATCTCAGAATATCAACAATACCAAGAAAGTTTCGGAGAAGAGGATTCATCCAACTTGGAAGAAGAATATTAAAGCCTAAATTCTAAATTCATACTTAATAATAAATAAACTAGTCAAAAATTAATTTACACATTCATCTTTTGTAATTAATCCCAATTTCTTCCTCCAATAAATCAAAATTCTAAAAATGTTGTAAGAAAGAATATGCTGATTTGCCTGAGTATTCTTGTTGTTGGACATTAAGTTTTTTAAAGGTCATTCACCTCCAGCAAAAATTGTGCGAAATTTGAATTTCTCGGGCTTCCGTTAGTGAATTTGAGCTTTTTTAAAGTCAATGAACTCTAGAAAGGATTATTTGCGATTTGAATTTTATGAGCGTAAGGTCAATGAGTTTAATTCATCTTAATGGAATTTATAGAATGAAATATTATATTATAATAGTTTTTAACTGAAATTTTTAACTTGCCGCTCGCTCTTACGAATTTCGAAGAGGTCGATGACCTCTGATTGAAAAAAAAAGGAGGAGCATGATTGAATCCTAAAAGGTGGATGACCCCATAATCTGCGCATGCGCTAAAAAAGCTATAAAAACCGAAGTTTCTGATTTTCGGAGCTCAGTCCCGGTTTTCCATCCAAAGGGCCAACATCTTCCAAATTATTCTTCCAAATTCTAAATTAATTTCTTTATTTATTCCTAAATCATCCAAATTCTCTTTTATTGAAAATTCGAGATGGCAGGTGATAAGTCATTACCACCCAAATCATCCACCAAGTCGAGCAAGTCCATTAATTTGGTAAATTAATATTTAAAATGATTGATTATAATTTATAATTATCTAATTTATACTTTTTTAATGAAAAGGCCTTGGGTAACAACCGTATAAATAACAGTACGACCACAAATATACTGAATTTGTCAAGTAATCCAGGTCCAAGTAATCCAGGTCCAAGTAATCCAGGTCCAAGTAATCCAGGACCAAGTAATCCAAGTCCAAGTCAGGAAGGTGAAAGCAAGCATAATTAAAAATTTCCGTACTTTCACTTACTTTCTCCCCTTTTCCTCTTTACAGGCAGTTCTACCACAACCTCAGCAAATAAAACCAAAATTCAAACGGAAGTTGCAGATCTAATTGACTCCATCTTGGATCTGGAAATCTGCGAGAGTGACCAGATCAAGATACTTAAGCGGATCAAGACATTGAAGGAACTCTTATTGGACACCAGTCCTATCAGCCTTCGCGCACAAAGTGTGCTAAGTATCAACCAAGATTAAATACAATCTTGAATGATTTGATCTCAGAATATCAACAACACCAAGAAAGTTTCGGAGATGAGGATTCATCCAACTTGGAAGAAGAATATTAAAGCTTAAATTCTAAATTCATACTTAATAATAAATAAACTAGTCAAAAATTAATTTACACATTCATCTTTTGTAATTAATCCCAATTTCTTCCTCCAATAAATCAAAATTCTAAAAATGTTGTAAGAAAGAATATGCTGATTTGCCTGAGTATTCTTGTTGTTGGACATTAAGTTTTTTAAAGGTCATTCACCTCCAGCAAAAATTGTGCGAAATTTGAATTTCTCGGGCTTCCGTTAGTGAATTTGAGCTTTTTTAAAGTCAATGAACTTTAGAAAGGATTATTTGAATTTTATGAGCGTAAGGTCAATGAGTTTAATTCATCTTAATGGAATTGATAGAATGAAATATTATATTATAATAGTTTTTAACTGAACTCTTTTATTTTTTTCGAAGTATTTTAGCAATATCTTTCCCGAATATTCCTTATCTCCTTAATTTCCAATTTTAATTAATTAGTAATGCCGTATAATGAATTTTCTTCACACCACCACCAGCAGAGTATCCTTTTATTTGTACTATTCAAAATTTTCTTCAATTTATTAATCTAATAAATTTTAATAAAAAATAATAAAATGTTCTACTAAGATAAAATAGATAAAGATATAATTTTAAAAGGGAAAATTTAGAAAATGTTATAAAAATGTATAATAATTTATTTTCCTTGGATTTATATTCCAGAATTTGCTATCCTCGTAAATTCTCATTTTAATTTGAAAGTGATGAGATTGAAGTAAGTGATTGAAAAAATGAAGTTTGTAAATTTGCATAAAATGAGAAAATGGGTTTTGGTATCTTTTGACAGTGAGGAGGAAAATGAGTGAAAGTGAGAGAGATCCTATTAAAAAAGAGAAAGGAGAACTTGGAACTTAGGATGAAAGCATATGGAAAGAGTTAGTGATTTTATGTGAATGAGGTTTTTTGGTGAAGAACAATGAATAGGAAAGAGAGTCAAGTCAGTCTTACGGGAAGGAAGGAGTTAGTGCAATAAAAACAGAAATGGAACTTCGCCAGGACTTTTGCTCAAGAATCAGGTCCAGTTTAGTAGATGGATTCAGTTTAGTTTCAAAAAGAAATAGGAGAAAAGAAAGATGCCAGAGCCTCGTAAAAAGTCAATAGAATTCTCGGAGGGAAAGTAAAAGGTCAGACCACTGTTATGACAAGGAGAAAAGGAATCCTTTACACATTTTCCTGGCACAGGAACTCAAACGTTAGCCTACGAACCCTTTTTTTTATGAAATCTTACGGAAGGAGCTTTTTCAAAAGGAAACGAAAAAGGAATTGATCTCCCTCACACATCATCAGAAGACAAAACTCCAATTTCCCAATTCACATCTCAGAGAAAAAAACATTTTGAGAAAATAGAACTTGAGATAAAAGGGTAGAAAAAAAATCTTTCGTTTCTTATCTTATCCATGCCTTTTTTCTTGAATGGATCCAACATCCAACCAAACCTCATCTCTGGAACTTTAATGGAATTAATCACTTTACTTAATACTACATTTTTCTTCTCTCTCTTTCTAAAACAATCGTAAAGTAATTGAAAATCTCAAATTCTTTGATTACGAAATCTTTTTCCTTCATTCACATTCACTAGAAAGAAAGAGGGACAATAAATAGGAATTCAATAATCAAAGGAATACCACCACCATCACCACCTTTGATCATAACATTTAATTTAAAGCTATTTGAGGAGAACAACAACGATAAGACAAAAGAAATCCATTGAGATACACTTTTCACTTTATGAGTAGAACTCCTTACGGTGAGATTTAATCCAACGTTTCTCGAATCCAAAACTAGTCGCTAGTTGCTATAATTTCAATTTGTTAAATGTTTCACTATTTATTGACTCCAAGAATACTAATCATGCAAAACATGATAATGTTTTATTGGAAAATAGCATGTCTTTAAGTGTAACTGTATAGTTAGTATTAGATTATCTAAATAGATTGGTCTGCTTACGATTTTTTCCTTTAGAATAAATATAGTAGTTGAAAGAAAGTAAGTCCCTTAGAAGAAAGAAAGTCATGAACCTGTTTGATTTGACGACGTCCGTAATCGTATTCACATTTCATTGAGCAAAGAAATGGAGTGAGTCCATCCAATTTTCCAAATGCATGAACCATCCAAATCATTCTCACATTTTCTCCTCTGAAGAATATAATATGCCGTGGGGTTTTCATACACATCCTTTCTATTTTATATGCAAAGTGTCTCCTTGTCTTATGATAAAAAACAATGAAAAGGATATATTGGATAAGAGCAACCACAAATCTTTTCCATTATGGATTCTTCCTTTAACTTTTTTTTAAAAAATTATTAATATTTTCACAAGAATAATAAATTGAGTGCAGTGATAACAATTACTTCCCATCTTGAGCTTGTGACTCTAATTGGGCATAAGGGGTGTCGTTAAGGAGAGGTTCAACTCTTAAAGGATACCTCCTGGGTAAAAAAGGGAAAGAGATATTACGGGTTAATTAGTCTACAGAGAATATTCCACAATGTGAAAGTTTTGGAAAAAGTTTTTCAGTCTCTCTCAACTTTCCCTTCTTTCCATTACAATACTTTTACTTTCTCTTTTCAACTTAATGGACTCGTTTTAAAGGAGCAGCAACATGAAGAGGAAAGTGTTTCATAGAAAGAAGTTCACTTAAGAGTAAAAGTAGCATAATTTCTCGTAATATGTTTAAGAGGCAGTCAAACAATCAAAATGACACCCAACGGAGGGATATTTCTACCATTCACTTCATTTCTTATCCTTTTCTTCACTTCATAATAATAAAAAATAAACCATAAACATACAATCTTTTCCTTTAGCCTTTCTTTTTAGTAATAAAAAAATTAAAAAATTCTTTAGAAAAGCAACAGCAGTATGTGCTTTACATGCTGAAGTGAAAGGGACGAGTGAGTAAAAAGAATAAATAGAAAGATGGAGGTCTTAAGTAATTTGTGGAATAGGAAGAAGTTTCGAACTTAAATAAGAAAGTTCTCATTATGGAAGTAGAGATTTACTGAAAGTAGTGTAATTTGGGAGTTCGAGAGCTCTTTTATTCTTCCTTGACTCTCATTTCTCGCTGCTACTACTTTACAATTAAAGAATCTACAACGAAATCAATATTTCAATCAGAAGGCAAATGAGTTTACTTATTTTCCAAAAGAAAAAGAGAAAGTTTCTTTTTTCATTGTGGCTTCTTATTTCTTGCTAGAAGAATGCAACTCTCTCTCGAGAATAGTAAAGTCTACTATTTCGCTGAGAAATATATGGAGGTATTTTTCAGTGTTGAGAAAAAACACACCTTAGCTCTGTCTGTTGTATTTGTTAAAATAATGAATTATAAACAAAAAAGCTTTCTTAAATTAACAATGGATTTCTACATTGAAATTTTTTAGGAGCAAGTTTAATTTCTTCGAATGTAAAATTTGTAATCTGGGATTAAAGTAAAAGAAGTAAAGGAAAATGATATTATTGGAGGCTAACACTGCGTGGTATAGCGGTTTTGTTGTGTAGTAAAAAGGAAACTGGGGTTCTATTGTCCCATTTTTAAGTACAGAGACCACTCACTCACTTTCCCTTCATCTCACCATCAATTCCTTAGAGAAGAAAAAGAGCTTAGCTAAGGATCCTTCTTCTAAAAGTTAATTGATTTCGAGAAGAGAAAGTAGAAAGAGAAAGTGGTTGTCGTCCGTTGTTGATGGCTCCCTCCCCAATTCACGAGAAAGTAAATCCAACTCCAAGACTCTAAATACAAATGAGTATACTAATCCCAGTTTCTATCAACCAATAAAAATCCATCTCAGTTACAACCATAACTTCCAAATGTCTCTCCAACCAACCTTAACGAAAGAATCCACATGAAAGCCCCTTACGACCTTGCAATAAAAAAAATATTTCTAGTACTTATTAAATTAGAGCATACTTTTCATCAATACTTTCCTTGCATGTCATAACTCTATTTTTTGGAGTCCGTCTGTCACTCAGTTTTTTATTCTACTTTTCCGTTTCTTCAAAAATAAGGCTAAGTAGTTCTTTCTAAAGTAAATACGTTGGTTTCACGATTACGTAAAAAAGAAAGCACAAGAGGGAGGGGGGGGGGAGTGAATTGCATATCCTTAAAAGAAGAGAAACTAAAGAGAAGATACAAGAGTTTTCTTTTCTTTTAATTTTACACTACACCACTGTGTGGTTCCATTGATCGCTGTTGTCCTATTTTTAGATCCTTTCCTTTTGGTTATTTCGAATGATGAGGTTGTATTCCCCCAAAAAAGAAGAATCTTCTTCTTCTTATCTTTCCTATTGTTAGATAAGGGTGAAGGTGAAAGGTAGGAGGAGAAACTCTTTCACTATCATATCGCTTATAAGACTTTCACTCTGTAGTAAAAGCCCTATATACCACATCGTTGTTTCTTTTCTCTTCTTTCTTTTTCACTCTTTAGAGACTTACGACTTAAGAATGGAGTTCAGGTGAAAGATGTAATTTTCACTTTCTCCATTTATTGTCTCTCAGGTGAAAAGAAACTTGTGACCAGAATGAGAAACAAGGGAAGGGGGGCTTCCTTAATTCATATGGACTCCTACTTCCTACTCTCTTCTTCAAAATTACATTTCATGACCTCGTTCTTCATTTTAATCAGAGCATCCTTGATTTTAACCAGAGTTTATTATTCTATTTCCTCCTCTCTATTCTTCTTGAAAATAAAGATACATTAGGTCTAATTTGTAAATCAAAGTGAAAATTTAGGTAATGGATTGTGTAAATCCTGTTGTTAGGTATAATATTTGGTTCTACCCCTCCCCTGATTTAGTTTTGGTGGGGGTGTTTTATGTCTTCGCCTACTGTTTCTTGAGATAAGTTTACTTTATGACTCTTAAAATATCGTGAGACGAAGAATGAGCGTGCGGCTCCTTTCCAAAATAACAGTTCATCTCTCTAACTTTATTGTTAAAAAAGAAATCCAGTTTCAAACCCTTTTGGCTTGAAAACCTTTCCCTTTTCTACGAGATCATTCAAATCCTCTCCATTAGCATTTTCATGGAGGAGTTTTCAGAACAATTTGGAGTGTGGAAACTACCGGACTTGTTTTCCTTTTATGTAAATCCAAAGTGAAAGTGGGGATCTAAAAAAACGTTTCCCAGATGTAGAAAATGGAGTTTAGTCACATATCAAAGGATTCTCATTGGTCAGAGTAAAAAGAACTTTGTTCAATATCTGTAACTCTGCTCATTATTTTCCAAATACAAAAAATACACCCATGACAAACATAATCCCTAATTTAAGAAACGAAATTGACATTTGTTGTTACTGGTTGGATAAAGTTGAATGACAAGGAAATTAACGTAATACGGTGATTATCTTCTACTGTCAATGTTACAACTTTTCTCCATTTGATTTTGACTTGATTTTCAGAGTTGTGAAAGCAAGAGGGAAAACCTTTATTTTTCTTTTTTTCAATTTTTATTTTTAGGTTTAAACTTCATTGCATTAAATTTAAACCTGATTTATTACAAAATGATAATAAGATCCATTGACTCAACAACAACAACAAATTCATGAGATTCATTTTAAATCCAATAAAAGAAGGTTAAAGTGAATTAATTTCCGAAGTTGAGAAAACCCAATTGACTCCTAATTTTTTATTCTGAGAATAATTTGATTTTGATTTTATTTTACATCCACTCTAAATTGGGATTCGACGATGCTAAGTTTAAAAAAATTTCTTCTTATTTTAGAATTTTTGTAAGTTTAGAAAAAAGTTACAATTATCTAAATTTGAATATGAAATTTTCTTTCATAAAATAACCTCATTACTGAAGTAGCGTAGTAGATTAGCTTTGTCAATAAATGAAGATAAAAAGTCTGGCGATGATAGAAAAAGCACGCACGCACGCACAGAAAAACTCCACTTCACAATGACGATGACGACAACGACGGTGGGAACTTTTACTTTCACTTTCACTTGTGCGTGAATTAGACAAAAAATATTCACCGTGAAGATACTTTCTATTTGTCAGAGTCAAGCAAGCACAGCACCACCCAGCCAATTTCCTCAACACAATCAACCAGAAAATGAATATGACTACATATAGTGGCATTGTGTATACTTTTACCATAAATGTCACGTACTCTTTTCTAAATTTGAGACATCATAATAAAACTAATAAGTTTCCTATAGAAATACAAAAGAGGAGTATAAATCATGTCCAGATGTCCTTAATTGTGTGACTTTATCCTCCTCCTTAGAAATGTAAGTTTGTAGCCATTGCATTAGCATTATTCTTGACATGACATCAATTTTTACCTTTCAAGTCTATAAGTGAAAGGAACCACTTTGGTTTCATTACATTTAGGATAGAAGAGGACAAACGACCTCGGATTTATTCTCTCTGGGGTAGTAATAGGGAGGTAGGTTTAGGTTCGTAATGTCAAGTGGTTTTTGAATTCAGAGTTTTCTCTCTACTTTATATTGGACGAAGACGAGAGAAGTGAAAGTAGAGAACCTGGATATTTTTGACGTCAGGAGTAGAACCGCCTTTCCCTTGTCTGGAATTTAGTCCCAATTTCCATTCCCATTACAAGGAAAGAGTGAGCCCACTTGAGGAGAAAGCATCTTTTCTTCCACAAACAGTCCTTAAGGTAAAAACTGCTCCAGTTCTTAGGGATCTTGTAACGTCTCTAAAGTCACGTCTTTCTGATTTTCTTCATAGAAAATGGTAGACCAACAGTTACTGTGTGCTTTGAGATCTCAAACAAATTATACCCACTTATTATTGGCTAACCTGAATTCTTCTCTTCCCACTACCAAAAGAATACACTTAAAATCAAGATTTAAACTTCTCTAGTTTATTCTTCATAGTGAAAATTACTTTCCACTGAATCAACAGCTACACAAAATTTACTCAAAGTTTTCTTTTATAATTGAAAAAAGTTAGAAGGATGGGAACAAAGATTGGAAAACTTTATTCAATTCTTTATCCTTGTCTCTCCTTATAAAACTTTAACCTCCATACCACCACCACATCATTTTAACTTACCATCATATTATTTAACAAAAGACAGGTGCATGAATCCCATTTCAATTCCTGATTCATTGAACACTCAAAACTGGAATACCGTTTCTTCTTTTTAAGAATAAAGGATTTGAAATTGACATTTCTAAATCAGTGTGAAAAAGAAAGGTGACTTTCACTTTGTCTACTTTAACTTTCCTTAACTTCTGAACCGTTTGATCTACATTTCTGAAACTTCATAAGTAGTTGCACTTGCACAATTTACTTTATGCCTTTAGTCAATGTCAAATATATTTATTTAAGTAATCAAAGTGAAAGTCGATTTTGTTTTTAAAACTTTTATAATAATTATTGTATATTATATTATAATAATTTATTTTTATTAGTTATTCCATAGAACTAATTTTTTGTTCAATAAAAATCATTAAAGCTCACTTTCTTTAAAAATTTTGAAGAAAATATTTTCATTGCCTGTTCAATGTATCTCACTTTTCTTAAAGTAGGCTCCCCTCGATTAAATTCATTTGGTGATTTTGAGTGGTATGGAGACCCTGGGGCATAAGTCCTTTTTTCATCAGTATAAATTCATGATGATAAGAAAAGAGGCAGAAAAGATGGATGAAGAATAATCAATATAGTCTTGTCGACATAAGAAGGAGTAGGTGGTGGTGGTGGTGGTGTTGGTGGTCGGTTGGACGAATAAGAAAGAAGCTGTGGTTGATTTTTGTAAACTTTATCCCGTTATCTAAGAAAAAGAAAAGCGGGGAAATGGAGGAGGTGGTCGTTGTATCCGGAGAGAAAGTTGTGTTATAATGTTGAAAATGCAATCCATTAAGACGTCTCTCATATTATGTACGAGAATGATTGATTCCCTCATGAATATATCTTACCTTTCCTCCTCTCTACTTCAGATCAGAAACTGTGGTGAATACAAAGTGAAGACATATTGGAAGTAGTCAAATCTGAATAGTATTGTAAAATATTAGGTACAACATTTGTCATTTGTTATTAAAATAATATAATAAGTATGCAAAATAGTTATTGTAAAAGTAGGATGATGGAGATGAGAATGAGACACATTATTTTCAATCCTTCCGGAAGGAAGTTGGATTGGAATCTTTAGAAATTCACCGTAGCTTTTAAAATTAGTTCTTGCTTTCTTTTCTTTTCTTCTTTTAAGAATTAGGATCCTTAATTTTGAAAATTAAGCTAAAGATTTGCATAATTCAATTCTTTAAACTCATTCGAGGATATGAGCGTGTAATTTTTAGAATAAAATTTTCCTTCTATAATTTCTATTCAACGAGCCAAAAACTAAAATTCAAGAAACTTTTCTCTATAAGTCTTAAAGAGTCTTAACTATAACAAAACCAGTTAAAGCTCCGGTATTAAAATATTTATAATGATAGTCCTTTATAACAAAAAGAGTCAACAATTCTTTCCTGGTTCTTCTGTCGACTCTACAATTCTATGGAAGATACCAAAATTGAATTTTTAAGCATTGTTTCTTCTTCAGCCTTTTGCTACACGTGCACCAACAAAGGTACATCAAACACAATTCCATTGTTAAACTTTTTTTATTGTTACACGTTAGGCACACGTGTGGATTTGAATTGGTATTTTCAAAAAATTTTTTGAAAATACCAATTCAAAAATCTGCTTGCTTGCAACTTTAGCTAATTCAATTTTAGTAAGCCTATGATACACATGAAATTTATCAATGCTTATTTGCACGCATTGCATAATGAATGTGGAATATTCATGTTACTGAAAACAATAATGATCGTGCCATCCAAATTCTTCATTCACATTTAACCTTCCAAATTGAAGAACATAAACTTGTAAGTAAATACAAGGAACCATACCACCACGTAACAACAGGGGTGTCGTTTTAGAAATTTCACACTTGCTTGTTTGGAGTCGTGGTACAAGCAGTATATACAAAAGTAAAAGCTCTGGTATTACCTGATATTGATTCCTTGGGAATTACATCATGATACCGTTTTTACTTATTTTAGAAAGTAAATAGGACAGTATACACTGTGAGGAGAAAGAAATTGTCGCATGCCAATTGTTCAAAGAGGAAAGGAAAATTCCAGTTGGTTTTCCGTCTCGGTGAAACTTTATCATAAAGAAACGGGGTTACACTTCCTGACACTAGAGAATAGTTGGAAAGTTTTTAGAGCTTACACGTCTTCTTTCTTTTCTTTTTACCATTACTTACTACTACTACTAGGGTTATATTTCGAAGTCCAAGTAGAAATAAAGGAAAAGAGGAGAGACCTCTCTTACTCTGCTCTTTTAGAGAAAGTTTCATTTTTAAGAGAAGAAGGGAAAATTAGGTTTAGACTGATAATAATCTTAACGACATTATACGCTTAAAACGTGAACTATTTTCTGAAACTAGAGACAGGGCATAATTGGGTGTTGGAGAGCCACTACTAGTCTAAGTCTAGTATTCTTCTTCATAGTTTTATTTTATCTACAAAACGAAATGAAACATTGTAAGAGAGAAAGCAATACGTTTGAAAATTACGGATTCTAATAAACGCTCGTGGCTCTTCTAAGGACAATTAATCCAGTAATTGTATCATCTTACACGGAAAGTATCCACTCCAATGAATTTTATACTCTGATTAAAAAGCAATCACTGATATTGAATTATCATTCTCCTCAATCATTTTTCATAAAGAGAAATTTTCAATTTAGCTTGAGGGTAGGGTATGATGTTTGAGATTTTAGGCAAAATGATTATGCTTGAAAAGGTCAAACTGATTGGGTAGAACAACGTCTGTTTCGTAAAACACAGGAGCAGTAAAAAATCTAATTATATTTGGTCTTGCCTTGCTTCTCTTACAGCACGACGACGACTTTCTATCCCAAAAGAGATATTATTAATTTAGAAGGGATCTTTGAGTTGGAAATGGTTTCCTGAGATAGTGAAAGTTCTACTGCAAACAAACACACCTGGAACCTCTTTTTCTACTAAATACTGACTAAACTTGTTTAGCCAAGGGTTATTTTGGAACTCTTCTAACGAATACAATCTTTGTAGAATGACGTCAGAATGGAATCGTTAAAAAAAATTTCGTGTGCAATTTTCCTAGAGAATATATTATGTTTTTCTTTTACTTTAAAGATTTTTTTTCAAAAAAGAAAGAAAGAAAATGTAAGTTTATGAGTTACATAACATGATTCTAAAAATTAAATTCATGCTCTGAAGACATTGCTACTACACTATCATATTGCAATACAATTGCCTTCTTACATCCTGATTCCTCCTCTAAAATTTTCAGTTGTCATTATCAGTCAGAGGAAATGTTGCATAAAGTCTTTCCATACCTAAAATTTTATTCATTTTTCCACTGTCTCCATTTGTCTTTAAAAGATAAGAGTAAAGCCAAGTCCCAGGCAAAAGTTCCCAGGAACCATACCACCACTTACTCAGAGATCCCCTAAAATTTGTGTTCCTTGATGGTCATCATTAGAGTTGAAGTCTAGGAAAATGAAATTCGGATGCGGTATCAAGCGATCCGTACAGTTTATACGTCTAAAAAGAACCAAGGAAGCGGCAGTGATTGATATGCCGCTGGGACAAAGAACAAGAGACTAAAAAAGAGAAAGTCCAAAATATCCTTCCTAGTTTTTTTTCTTCATGTCATTCTGTAAAGTCTTTTTTCTGACTATTATAGAAAGTCTCTCCTTGTCAGAAGTTAAAGGAAAAGTCTTGAAAAAAATACTCAAAAGAAAAATGATTCTGGCCAGCGGCCATGGCGGAACCATGCTCTTTCATAGTGTAAAAGTCTAAACAAAGACTCAACTATTTTCCCATTAGAAACTTGTTATCGGAGTGGTTGAGGTTATTACTTCCACAATTTAACTAAAAACTTGTTCCATCAACTTCTCTTTCTTATACAATTCACTCAATTCATTTCATCCTATAGTTAGAAGGTCAAAGGTTATTTTATATTTCTGTTGAATTTGTTTTTCAAAACATTCTTTTTTATATTCTAAAAAATAGAACAGAGATTCGAGTTAATATTTTCTTGTCTGTCTGCTGTTGCGGTGTGAAAAAAACTTTGCGTCGTCGTCGTCCTCGAGAAAGTTTGTTTTACTTTCTCTTCTTTGAGGCCTTCGGGTTTTGACCGATTTCATCACACTTCCCTAACTTCCTAGCATAATTTCCTTTTCATTGCTACTAGACGTGGTGTGTTCTTCCTTCTTTTTCCTTAAGTTAAGAGAATTCCTTTTACCACGACTACCGAAAAGTCAGTATAATTACATGCAGAGGAGAATATGAGAATTTCAAGGAGTGAACATTCACAGCTTGAATACTGATGTATCTCACAAAGTCTAATGAAGTTCCGCTCTTCAACTTAATGTTTCTTCTTCTTTCCATCCAGGACTCGAGAAACATTTTCTCATTCCTCCGATTTTTCTTTTCAGAATTCTGTCTATATAATTTGGGGGTTGGGAAGAAAATATTGAAGATATTCGTTATAAGGCTTCATCCTTTCTTTTAACAATCTTATGAAATCCTTCGTATTCATTATAACTTTATTAAGAAGGAAGTTCTTCGAATTGATATAAAAAAAAATAGAAGCCACAGAATGAAAAATAGGATCAGTATACCGTAAAATCCCGAATTATAAACTAGAACGTTACAACTTAAAGTTAAATTTAATCTATAGTCTAAAATCTTATTAAAAATCAATAAGACGATGATAGAAAGATGAAATTATTCGTGTAGTATTAAATTCGAAATGACTTTATATTTTATGAAATTTTTTTGTTAAAAATCCAACTTAACAAAAAGATATGAAAAAATTTCATATGAGTTTTTTAACATGTTCAACATAAAGGCTAACCACGAAAGTAGTAATAAATGTAATGGATTTGGTTGGATATAAAATGAAAGAAATTATTTGAGGTATCTGCGTAGGTTGATTTTGATTTTGAGTTAACAGAGTGAAAGTGAAAGGTTTAGGAAATAAAATTGGTTGATTTAAACGTTCCTTCTTTTTTCTTAGAAGTCTTTTTTCTTAATTGCAAGGTTTTTTATTTTCTTCATCTCAATCATCTTTTCCTTCTTTTTTGTATCAGAATTTTATTTATAGGTAAGCCTTTTCCAGTAGAATGAAAATGCCACAATTTGGTAATAATAATAATAGGAGAGATGGACTGTGGTTGTGTAATAAATGAGAGAAAGCAAGTGTAGAGGAGGGAATGGATTTTCATTGGTCAGCAGGAATAGGAGAGAAAAAAGTAGGAAATGAAGAAAATGAGAAACTTTTGCTGTGAGAATGATGATGATGATGAGGGTAATGAAGTAGAGAGAAATCAAAATGACAGGAAGAGAAAAGTTGACCAAGAGAAAGTTCGAGGAACCGTGAACAAGAATTGAATTGAAGGAATATACAGAAACTCATTTACACAAAAGGGAAAGAGAATGGTTCTTTAATAATTATTTATGTAATCAAACATCAAATTCAATCATACTCAGTCAGAGTAGTCTTTACTTCCCATTTTCATTTTGGATGTTTAAACTTTTAAAAGGAAGGAAGGAAAAAGGAGAAAGAGAGAAGTTGATGATGGAGTTTAGTGAGTAGATACTAAAAATAGACGAAACCAGGTTATTGATTTTATGAAGTACCACATCATGATTATGTAAGAGCTTCTAACGAAAGAACTATAAACATCAGCTATGTGTCAAGCTGTTGTTATTTTGTGCTCTTGGATTCAGAAAATAGAGAACTGAACTGACACCGATGATCACATCCTCAAAAGCTAAAATACGCTTCAATGCTTTTAAGCACTTAAAACTTTGTATCTGAGAAACTCAAAGGAAATTCCGATCCCTTACTCTTTCAGTTTTGAAAAACAAATTTCATGTCAATTATTTCATTAACACCTACCTGAACTCATATTAATTTTCAAACAGAAATTGAACAGAGGTAGTTACATTTTTGTGTGTTTTTGGTTTATGCAAAACAAAATAAGATTCTTACAAGACATAACCCAAACTATTAATGCTAGAAAGGTTACTTGAACTATTGCCAAATTTAACAAATACGTGCGAATGAGCCGTCTTCTTCACTTCATGAAAATAATGTTCTTCTTATCCTTCTTACCTTCACACATAACATCTTCTTCAAAATAAAAATTTTCACCTTAAATTTTTTTTAATTCTTTTTATTTTGAAATTCTCTTTGTAATATTTATTATTTCATAAGAAAGATTTTCATTAGCGTGGAAAAAGATTCTAATCTTAAGATTATGCTAGACTTATTCTACTTTTGGAGGAATGTGAGGGAAAGCTGTTTCTGCTCACACATTGGTGAAAGAATTTTCATATTACCCTACGCATACAAAGAAAACTTCTTGGCATCCAGTAAAATTAGTTGAAAAAAGGATCCGAAGGAATTTGAAATAAGGAGGCAGGTATAACTTCTCTCACTGAAATTAAGTTCATCATCTCTACCACGACCACACTAAACCACGACGACGACGTTCCTTCTAAAGCAGTAAGCACTGCACGTGTGTGTTCCAAGAGAAAGTTTTTCCTTTCTCTAATCTCACTTTTTCTTATCTCTTCTGAAGGGTCCTTCGCCCTTATGGCCTCTCTTCCATTCGTTTCCACCACTTAAACTTAAGAGTATCAGATTAGAACTCACTTCCATGTATTTGTCTTTGTCACCTCCACCTAACATTTTTTTCTACTTCAATGGCGTCAATAAAGCTTGAAAGTAAATCCTAGATTTACTTAACTAACTTACATTATTCCCATTTTAGAAATGAGATTTCGAATTTATTTAATATCAGTGTATTTTTAACCATATCGTAACCTATGCTTCCTTTAAAGTTTCAAAAATAAAAGAAAGTAACCAAGGTTAGTTTAAAAGTATGAATCCGACCAACTGCTAATTGCGAAAGAGGGAGCAGAGATGAATGAGGTCACCTGGTAGCAATTTAAAAAATTAAATCATGATTTCTACTAACATGAAAATTAGAAAGAAAAATGCCTGTTAAGATTTGTTTTGGAATAATTTTGATTAAAAATTCCATTGACTGAATTTATAACACTTGACTGAGATTTTATGCAAAAAAATTTTTAGCTTGCCGCTCGCTCTTACGAATTTCGAAGAGGTCGATGACCTCTGATTGAAAAAAAAAGAAGGAGGAGCATGATTGAATCCTAAAAGGTGGATGACCCCATAATCTGCGCATGCGCTAAAAAAGCTATAAAAACCGAAGTTTCTGATTTTCGGAGCTCAGTCCCGGTTATCCATCCAAAGGGCCAACATCTTCCAAATTATTCTTCCAAATTCTAAATTCTTTATTTTCGTACTTTCTTTCTCTATTTTAACTTAATAATCTAAATTCGTCGTTAATTCCAAATTCGAAATGGCAGGAGAGAAACCTTTACCATCAAAATCCTCAACCAAGTCCAATAAAGCACTTCAACTCGTAAATTTGTATTTATAATGATTGATTAATTATCTAATTTTATATTGTTTTAATTAAAAGGGCAATAACAGAATCACGCATAACACAACCACAACTCTCCATATGCATCATATCTTACCAACACCACCACCACAAGTCGAAGGTGAAAGCAAGCATAATTAAAATGTCCGTACTTTCACTTAATTTCTCATTTTTTACTTTACAGAAAGCTTAGATAACAAATCTAAGGTTCACGCTGAAGTAGCAGAATTAATGGAAATGATTCTCGATCTAACCATCTCCCCAGAAGACCAAACGACAATTATGAAAAAACTTAAGAACCTCAAAGACTTATTATTGGACAAAACACCAGTTAGTCTTCGTGTCGAGAGCGTTCTTGGGATGAATAACTAAATCACAAACATTATTTCATTCTAAATTTTTCGAGAAATAAAAATCAACCTCCAGATTTAAGTCTCTTCTGCATTTTTCATTTCTTTTATTCTCAGGGTGAAAGTTGAATTAAGTGAGTGAAAAGGAAGCAAGCATTTTCTGTCTTGGAAAAAGTCTGTCTAATAAAACCCCGAGGCTGAACTGACTCGCTGCTGCTGATGTTGTTGGTCTAGACGAAAGGCTCATTATTCCAGTATAATCTACGAGAATGTTACAAGGATGTCCTTTCTAAATTGCAGAAGATGCAGGCTTTTTGAAAATGTGGGGGTAAATGATCTAACGAGGAAGAAAAAAGAAGAGAGTTCATCCACAAATGAGAAAAAGTTAAAAAGAATGTTTTCTGCGAGAGTTTCCTCAAGAAATAAATATGGTAGTAGTCTTTCTCTCTCCCATCCTAATTTAGAGTCAAGTCATCCGGTAGCCAGAGTCAAGGGAGATTTCTTTTTTCTTCAATCAAGACTTAGGGACTTTCTAAGCTAGTGTTGTTTTTCCTCTTCCCCCTAAAGTTGATCCTGGAAGAAGTGAAAGTTGGATGGAGAAATGATGAAGGAGATTCTTCTTTCTTTATTTTCTCCACGACATCATTATAAGAGTGTCAAGAAAAATTATGCTCTTGTTGGAGATCCTGTCTGGATCCTCTCCCGAGAAAACAAGTCAAGTTGATTGGACTGGAAAATAAGGGAGAAAACTAGGACACAAATTCATTTTTTTTAGTGAGAGGATGACACTTCTTTTTGAATTAATTGAATATTTTCCAGACGTCCCCACCACCACCACCACAGACTTTCTCCTTGTTATATTTTAATTCAACACTTCTTGCTCTAACAACCTGAATTTCCTCAAGCAACAATACAAATATAACGTAAGTTTAGAGGAGCACGGAGTCTCGATTTTGGAAGTAAATTGAAAGGAGTCAGAGTCCAGATGTTCATAAAAGTTATAGGAATTGGCTCATATTTTACTTTCTCCTCTCAAACCGAACTTTCTCTCAAGGAAACCTTTAGAATTGGAACCGAGAAAGCGAAGAGTAAAATAAAATAAAACTCTACATAACTGCTTCTAACATGAAATTCAACATCCATTTCATCGGATCAACGCTCCTGAGGATCTGGATTTATGAGTCTATAAAATATGCCTTTTCTCCTTACTTTTTCTAATACGAACTGACCCAGAGGAAAAGATTGGATTCACATTCATCACTTCTTTCCCTCTCCTTCAATAAAAAAGAAAGATCCAATGTAGACAGGTTAAGTGTTGAAAGTGGCCACAGAGCACTCAAGATCCACATTGGGGACATCCCAAACATCATGAATCTACACATTCAAAATCACCTTAAAATCTTCGATATCTTTTCTCCTCATATTCTCACTTTATTCAATAATACTTAAAATAAAAGTTTACTATTAAACTTTTATATTTCTAATTCAAAATTATAAAATAAAACTGTTCAATTTCCATCATATTTTTATAAACATTTTCTTTCAAAATATATTCCAATTCAAATGATTTTAAAGAAGAGACGAGTTTATGAAAAAAGTTAAAGTCTTTTAATCGATTTTGGGAAAACTTATAAAATGAGATTTCTTCTTATAGTAAATAATGAAGTAAGTTATTCAATAATCAAATCAGTCTCAAACAAAGTAAATAAAGTTGAGTTTATTTTTAAACTCTAATAAAGAATTCAATTGTAAAATAATTTAATTTAAAAATCTTATGACTTCATTATAAAAAGAAAGAAAGTGTGTGATTAAGTTAATGAGTCTTTACTCTCAAGAATGAATTCTGAGGTAGTGCTTTTTACTTGTTTAAGAATATTCTTTAGAACTTAGTTGAGTATTCTTTCTTTTCTAACATAAGAAAAAGAAAGAAAGAAAATAGTTATATGAGTTCAATGGGGTTTAATTTGGTTAAAGGGAGACGAAGAGTTGTTAAAAAGATAGTTTGATGAAACAAGGAAACTTTGTTCTTATTCTGACTTTCTCTGAAGTGGTTCTTCTTCTTTTTTTTTCTTTAAGAATGAGTGAAAGCGGGGGGAAGTTAGTTGGAAGCTCATTATTAGAGATATTGAAGAATGAGTCCCAAGACGCCAATATCTCACTGATTATTCTTTTTCCAAAGATGTGCTTTCCCCTCTGGTTCTTTTAAACTAAAGAACTAAGTCTTCTTGAGTACTTACAACTAACTTCTAACGTCCACCAACCGACCAAAATCAACCTTCAAAAAAACTTTCACTCAAGGACCAACGAACCAAGAAAAAGGGGAGCCTATTTTCTCTCTTCTTCAAAAATAAAAGTTAGAACATAAATCTCCTCATCCACCACTACGACTACCACCACCACCATACTACCATGACTTCAATTAAAACTCGAGTTTAAGACAAAAGAAGAAAGGTTTAGGAATTCCAAACGGAGGAGAATGGCTTGATTTATTTGATTTTAATGTAGACGCCGAAAGTCAATTGGAACTCAATTGAGTGGAGGTTCCTAATGAGCTACCACCACCGTTCCTTGCCTTTCTCCTCATTATTCAATTTTAACGAAAGAGTCTCCTCACTAGTATAGAAAAATATTTCATAATACGGATGTGATCTCATATAATAAGAAAATCCTCTTTCAACACATTCTAAACCTTCAAGTGGAGGAGTCAGCAAGAGAGGAAAGAATGGAGGAATGACGGAGAGAAAGTAAAGTGAAAGCATTGCGTTTTTTCTCCTTTCTTCCTAAAAACCAATTCTTCACGCCATAGGAGGACTCATATAACATCCCAATAAAAATATAACGAAACTTTCTCTTCTTTCTCTCTCCCTACCCCCACCAGAGACTTCAACTAAAACTCTTGGTGAAGAACTAATAATCCTTCATTAATAAAAACAAGGACCCCCTCTCTCTCTTCTATAAACTTTTTTTCTAGATCACGTTCAGAATGTAGCTTAAGTAATTGATGAAATTGTAATTATCACAAGTTATATATAAGAATTTAAGGGTTGAAAAAGGAAGAAAGGGTTGAAGAAATTGAATGAAATTGACTTACCCAAGTGTGGTCATAGTGACAATTGTGTACCAAAAGGCTGCCGGAATGGAAGTGAAATTCGTATCATCCACATTTTTTTCAGCGTAGAACATGACAGTGGCAAAGATGATAATAGCCATAGCAAGGGAAAAAACGAGGAATCCCAGTTCAGAAGCACAAGACTTGAGCGTATAGCCCAAAATACGTAAACCTTGGGAATGGCGTGAGAATTTAAAGATTCGGAAAACTCGGAATACCCTTAGCGTGACAAAAGCCCCAGACACGTCGTCATTGTCAGTTATCCCTAGTCCAATATAATATGGGAGCACAGCGACGACATCAATAATGCTCATGACACTCCGCACAAATTTACAACGATCTGGGGCAGCAAAGAGTCGAAGGAGGTACTCAGCAGTGAAAATCATTACACAAGCAGTATCCATACAAAGAAAAACTGTTTTATATCTTTCACCACATGAAAGTGAACCACCTTGAATAATAAAAAATTATTTAAAATTAAGTAAAAATAAAATAAAAATAAATTACCTTTTCCTGGAAGTCGTCCACATGGAACTGTTTCTACAACATTGGCCATTACAGAAACTGCAATAAAGAATCCAGTAACATAGTAAAATACAAGGGCTGCAGTGGATGTATGTGGATTTTCAAATGCTCTCCACATTCTCTGTCGTATATTTGTTAATTGTGGAAGGTTCTGGTCACCATTCTCTGAGAGTTTATCATCAAGTAATCTTTCAGCATTCTCACGTTTTCTATCCCTGTAGTCCTCATAACAGCAATCACCTATGACATCTGGAAGGATACCAAAGAATGCTAATTCTTCATCATAGCTCGTAAGACATTCATGTTTTGGATAGTGAAGTTTCCCTGTTCTGTAATAATTGAGGATATGACGAAAGATGTCTGGGTCACGGTCAAAGAAATATTCACGACAGTCTTCATCGTAAAAGAAATCACGCTCAGAAGATCCTAAGAGTGTATCTGGATATTTCTCTAATGTATTCCGCCATGTCTCAAATTTACGTCCAGAGACATTGATGAGAAGTTTCTCATCATCAGCCTTTCGACGATCCTTTGTGACAGGTGGGGGAGGGAGTGGGTTTGTGGCAATAGGGACCCACCCAATGGCAGCCGCTCGTGCAAATGGCAACCTAATGAAATAAAAATCCATTTACGTTTCTTTCCCTAAGTATATTAATAGTTGTAATAAGTACCAAGCCGCGACCGAGGCCATTCCCTGTGGAGGAATGTTGCTTCAATATCACAAGTAAAATTACAGTAAGCACCGTTTTCCTTTCTCCTGTTTTTACATTGGTTCTCTTATTGCTCCACCAATCTCTGACTCCTGGAAAGAAGAGTCTCCAGAGTACAAATACTTCACTACAAACATTTTCTTCCTTATTCCATTATTATTCCTTTTCCAAACACATTCACAACAATTGTAATAAAAATGAGGTGGATCCATTATTATTTCACTTAATAATCCATTTAAACTAACTATTTGTTATAGTTTTGTCCTGAAAACTTTCTTCCAGTAAAAGTGCATTTTTTTTCAAACAACAAAGAAAGAAAGAGAAAGAAGAGAAACGCTTCCTTGAGTGATGTGAAAACTCTCTTATTGGAGAAAGTTTTCTTGGAAATATCTTAAAATCCTCTTCCCAATAATCCAATTCTTACATTGAAGAAATAAGGTGAAGTTTTTTTTAAGTTTAGTAGTATAATGTGTATTTTGAAAACGTGTGATGTAGGAGATCTTGCCAAGAAGAAAAAGAAGTAAGTAGGACTAGGAAGGACGATGCTTATGTGAGTGAGGAGAGGAAGAAATTTTTAGTTCTTTCCGTGATTGTAAAAATCTGCCCTCCTGGCTGGCTGTAGCTGTGGCTCAGGATGCTGGTACTGGTGCTTTGCCTTCCTTCTTGGCGCATCGTAGACTCTACGTCCGTAACCCCTTTCCATTACATTATGCCCGGATTCCTCTGTGTGACGTGCGCGTTTCCTTATCTCAACATTTCGGGTTTAGAAAACCCAGGAACTAAAACTAACCGGGTGCCTCCATGAACCACCAACCAACCAGCAGCACTACTAACTCCATACCACATCATCATAAGATGTGTCACTTTACAAAATTCCTATTTTCAAAATCATCTCATTTTTAAAAAGTTCAAAATAAAAAGTTATGTTAAGTTAAACATTTTTTTAAGAAAAGAATCCATGGAGGGTATTTACTTTATGAATATACTAAAGAATGGATTTTAGATTAAAAAATTAAAAGAAAGGTCAAAAGAGATGAGATGGAAATTGGGAAAAGTCATCTCGTCATCATGTCGTGAGTTTGTAACAGAGAAATTACTTTCACTGGAATGGTTTTAGAGAATGAGGGTTGGGACTGGGACATGGGAGTAGCACAGGCAGTGGCAGTAGGGAGTGAGATGGAGATGAGGGTGGTGACTGATGGATTCTGTTACGTATAATCCAGTTCTTTCAAATTATACTTGTTGAATACAGTAACGAAACCACTACCGTGAAGGAGGAAGTAAGGAAAGAATAGATGCGTAGATAAACATTTTTCCAAAATCAAACATGCATATTCCAATTAATTAACTCTTGCAATTTAGCAAAAAAGCTTAATTACGAGGATATGATCAGAATCATTCATGTCTGTTTACTATAAGATGATTTTTTAGTATAATTTTGAAGATTCTCAAGTTTCATAAAAATATTCAAAATTTCTTCGAATTTCTCTGCATCTAACGATTTCTTCTTCGCTCCGACGATGAATATTTAAATTCTTTTATTTGCATCTCCCAGTCTTTACGTTGAATAAGGTATAGTTTCATTGCAACTTGAGCATCCAGGATCTAAAAAATAAGTAAATGAACTTATTATTCTGGATACGATTATATAAAAAGTTGTAATTTACTGAATTATGTTCCCCTTGCTGTATATGGATTTTAAGAAATTTTCTTGCCAAATATTTGAGACCGGGCCTAAACTTTGTAGTCTTGCTATAAAATCTATAAAAGATGTGAAGTTAGTAATTTAGAGTTTCACAGAAGCAAATCCAATTAAATTACCTCGATGTATCACGAATTTTACTTTTAGGATGTTGGATTAATAGTGCTTTGAAATCGTTATCAACTGCATGTCCTACAACTATACGATTATCTATCATTTCTGCGACACGTCTAACAACAGAATCAAAATCAGGAGCTGAAATTCAGGAAAAACACACTTGTAAAAAATAAATGTAAACTTTATAATAAGCAGAGTAATTTTACCGTTTTGTAAATTTTCGGGTCTTACTCCGCTTACAAATGTACGATAATCAGTTATTTTGACTTTTGGTTTGACATATGTATCCAATACGCAGTACCCAAATTCATTAACGATGGAGACTCGGGCAAGAGCACTTTCTTTCATTGGACCAACACCAACCATTTCACAATCCATAGCTAAGCACCAAGTCCGCCGCTTCTGCTCCGGTGTTAAAATAGTTTCGCAAATAATGTTTCCAGCACTGTCATATCTGGGAAATCCCTTGATGGATTCGGAGGAATCGTGTTGGATTTTTGGACGTTTTACTTCCACTACTTCTTCTGGAACAGGTTCTTCTCGTCGACGACGTCTCTGCCATTTTGGATTTTCAGCAACTAGCTAATACATACATAAATTGTAGAATACAATGAAATGAAATGAAATGAACGTAGACCGAATAAAAAATAATTTAATTTCCATGACTTGCCTTTTTCCAATTCTGTGAAGCTTCTTCTTTGGATTTTGGAACAGCTAAAACTACGTTGGTAGATTTATGCGGCGACATCGCTAATTTTCAAGTTACAAAAAACACATTTTTCAAATTCAAAAAATATAATTTTTACAAGTTTTAATTTAACTTTTGAGCCAAATCGAACACGTGTACAATTTAAGGGGTTAGCCAAAAGCCCTCCACTTTTTTTACACCCCCGAGATCACCACATGCAATAACTCCTCTTCTTTCTCGTATCCCGCGTCATTTTTCTTCTCCGTCTTAGAAATACGTACTTTACTCAAATTACGCTTTGAAAAAATTACAACAATGCAAAAAAAACTCTTCACAACTATTATGTAAAGTTGAATTTTACTATTTTAATAATTTCTTTTACGCTTTTGTATGCAATTTATTAAGATTTATTTGATATTGAGTCAGCACTTTCTAGATTAAATGAATAATAATAGTTAAAATTTATTAAGTTCGTCCTTTCTAGATTAAATGAATAATAATAGTTAAAATTTATTAAGTTCGTCCTTTCTAGATTAAATGAATAATAATAGTTAAAATTTATTAAGTTCGTCCTTCACAAATACTACAAATCAAATATTATATTTTACACAACTCATGGCTTTACTGATTTGAATAAAACTGTACGATTAGCTCATATACTTCAAAGAAATTAGAAGCTTTATTTTGTCTGTTTTTAATGATTAATTTATGCTTTTGATTAACGTTAATTAATTGAAACTCTATGCTTTCCTTGAGGATGGATGGATGTATTCTCTACAAAAGTTAATTTTAAAAAGATTTGAAAGTTTTTAGTGTAAGTTAGCAGTGGTGGATAGAATTTGAGTCCAATGGAAATGGTTTTTGATAAAACTACTATGGTGAAGCGTAGTTTATGACTAGTTATTTACTGTTTGATGAGCAGGGAGGACCGCAAATCCATTCCACAAAACCCCTTTTTATTGAAGGTGTGCGTTTAGAAGACATTTTGAGAAAAAAAGCCGGACTCTCGTCTCTCGGCGTGTAAAAGCTTTTTCATTCCAGTCGATGCTCGATTGTTGGAGAGTGTAGGAGCTAGGGGTTCTTGTGTTGGAGTTTTGAGCTGATTTAATTAGATTTTTGTTGAAATCAGGTAAGTATTTTAATTATAATTAACACTCCCAACCTATACTAAATAAAGCCGGTAAAATTTTGAGTATAGGTTTGAGGTAACTGGGTTTACTATACCGAAACCTGGCCTCGCTTCCTTGCGGCATTATTTTTTATTAACGACCTTGAAGCGTGGGAGGATGACTACATCTCTACCCTATCACATTATGGTTTAAACTAATTGGATTTTTGTTCTAAGGTTTAGTTGAACCCCGATTTTCGACATGTCATCTTCAGTATGTTACCGTTGCAATCGCCCCGGACATTTCGCTCGCGTAAGTATTGAATTAATCTAATATGTAAAATTTCAATTTTTTATCCTTCTGTTGTATAAAGGAATGCACGGATACTGGATCATCTGGTGGTGGTAGTATGCGCGGCGGTGGTGGTGGACGAGGAGGTGGCCGTGGAGGTGGTGGTGGCTACGGAGGAGGTGGCGGTGGTGGAGGTTATGGAGGACGTAACTTCAGCAATTCATCACGTAAGCTTAGATGATAATATTCTAGAGAACCTTCATTTTATCTCATGATTTGTTCTTATGCTTAGGTGGTGGTGGTGGGGATCCCATCCAATGCTACAAGTGCCGCAAAACTGGACACACTCAGTAAGTTTATAAATCAACTTTCCATTATAAAAAATCTTATTATTTTTTTATTATACAGACGGGATTGTAAGGAAGGAGATCGTTGCTACAAGTGTAACCAGGTTGGACACATTGCTCGTGAATGCAAGGAGTCAGATGACCAAAGTTGTTACAACTGTCACAAGCCAGGACACATCTCTCGCAACTGCCCTGAAGGGCGATCTAATGGAGGAGGTGGTGGTGGTGGTGGAGGACGTGGAGGCGGCGGTGGCGGAGGAGGAGGAGGCGCTTGCTACAACTGTGGTAAGTATTACAATTAGCTTGAGAAGCATAAGATAATTTGTTTAAAATTATCTCTGTTTTACAGGCCAGAGCGGTCACTTTGCTCGTGAGTGTACCCAAAGAGATGGAGAGGGTCAGGATGGAGAAGATGCCCAGGATCTATAAAGTTATAAATGCGCTAATCAGTTGCAATTTTTTGTATGATTCATCCTTAATTGGTTATTTTTTGTGGGATTCCATAGAATACTAAATACAAATACTAATAATAATTTCTTTATCCAGTGAAAAGTTGTAATTTCCTCCTATGGTTTTTACTTAAAAATAAAAAAAGGATGAGAAGGAAAGATTAGTTCATTGCGTTGATTTTATTACATAAAATTGCATAATGACTGGCAAGGGAAGTTATGAGTAGTTAACCCCTTCTCATTATCATCAGTCACTAGTAACCAACCATTAACACTTTCAGTTTCTAAAATAAAGTCATTATTCCTCTGCGAGGGAACGACAACGAGGAGGGATGGACTATGATGATGATAGGGTTGGGTAACATGGCAGTTGGTAGTTCTTGTCTTGTATTTTTGTGTTTAGTTTTGTTTTTTTGCATATGATCTCTGTCTCCTCGTATAAGCTTCTTCTGAATCATCTGTTTAATTAGTTTGTGTAAGTAAATCTTCTTATTAATCTTTTAGGATTCAAATGGACAAAGTGTGACACTGGACATTTACTTGGATTGTGTTGTTATTTTCTTAATAGGTGCAAATTCCAAATCAAATTATTCCTTGTTATTCTTCTTTTCTTGGAACTTCGAATCGAACAATTGAAGAAGACAGGTTCTTCCGTTCTTATAAACATTGGATGCCTAAATTATGACGTGTCATCATGACCCCCAGTGGACATAATATTGGGTCTACCATCTACCTCTTCTTACACCGGTTTTAAAAGGAATCCATGTCTTTCAATTAACCACGACCCAAAATGAAATGAAATGAACCAGTTTTTTATCAGTTCAGTCAGTCAGTCTCAGTCTTTAGTCAGGTGCAACTTCCAAAAGATAAAGAAGGAAAACAAAGATGTGAAAATTTAGAATTATACCAACTTTAACGAAGTAATACCTAAACCATCACAAAAGTCGTAAATTCGTAACATCCTCACCACGTTAGCCTAGAGGCCTGTCATTCATTTCTGGAAATCGGAACAAAGAAATGATCGATGCGACTGAGTTAGTTAAGTTTTCTAAGAATAAAAGGACAATGGTGTGGTGGTCATCCGATACTTTATTATTGGTAATTTGAGATCAATAAACCTAAATTAAAATTGGTATGATGGAAATGGAAAGAGGAACGACAGAGTCAGAACAATTGTCACCTATCCAACAACAACACCGTAAGCCTTCCTTTATTTAGTTTATTTTATTCAAGTATTATTGGAACTGCTTTCTCTCTTTTCGTAGAAGTAAACCCCGAGTAGAAGCGATTTCCAATTCCAAGCAGCGCAGCGCAGTAGTTGTACTGTTTTCGGGTTTCTACTCTGACTCATAAAAGCAATCAAATTTTACTCATTCTTTTAGAAACAATAGAATTTCTAAAATCATATTTATATCAATCAGTAATACAGTAAGTACTGCTCCAATTAACTTTCACACTTAGGAGTTCGACCTTGTGTCAGGAAGAGCTGACTTTAGCTGCATTGTATATAATAATTTCACAATCTGTTTTAGTCATTAACCTCCTTAAAATACTTTATCATCTTATTACAATTCCAGCAACACAAAGCATCATCAGTAAATTGAAAGTTTCCCATTGTTTTAATTTTTACTTTCACATTTTCTATTTAGTAGTTGGATCAGTCAAGTCATCCTTGATTAAACTTTCAAAATACGGTAACAATTTTTTTTATAATTTAATAATATCCGTTTTGTGTAATTTTCAAAGTAAATTATTGCATTGGATTTGTCATCATTTTCATAATCGCATTTTAAAGGACATAACTAAGAGACAATGTTATCGATTTCCAAAATCAGAATTAAAGTTTCATGAATGAAGTTGAATGAATGGCGAACCTCTTCTTCTTGTCATTTCAGTCACTCTCTGGTCAATTTCTTTAGGGTAGCTTAGAAAAATGTTTGTTTACTACCTAAAATATTGACAGTTGACACTAGAGAAGTGACGAATGATCACAAAATGTTATCTTCAAATTCGGTAAGCAAAAGCAGCACCTTAATTTAGGATGACGAATCATTTACAGAAAAATGGGGCAGTACATCGTCCAAACTGAACTGGATGATTGATTGCTATTGTATTTTTCTCTGTAAATTGTCAAATGATTTTAGTGCATATGGACAATAAAATGTTAAAGGCAGACAGTTAGTAAGAAGTTGTAGGTTACTTTAAACAAAGTAATAAATTAGTTGTTTACATTTGCATCAATCATTAATACTTGTAGAGTAATTTTAGACGATTAGTAATAAAAAGTGTATTATTCCAGTCGGGGCTCGTCTCGTTCAGTTTTATTGCTTGCGAGTGTATCCAATTACTATCATTTCCTCATCCATCATCGTAATTAGGGGCATAAAAATTAAATTGATCATAATATCATTTTCTTAGGTTGAAATCTGAGTATGGGTTCCGTAATTTTATAATTTCTTGTTCTGTATTCTAGCAGCGTCTGTCGTACTTCTGTAGCAGTATATTTTCTTCTTGTACATTTTTGGAATATTGAATAAAGGTGATTGATAAATGTTAGATTTAGATAAGAATTGATAAATTGCATGACACATTTGTATCAACGGCAAAACGCATGTACAAATTCAATCAATTTCCACTTCATCCTGTCGCATGTTGCTTGCTTGTACATCAATGAAGATAACAAATTTTGAACAATTTACCTGTTTGCTTAAAACCAACAAATAATAAAAAAAATTTGTTGTTAAACAGCGTAATTTAGAATCTAATTTCCAGTGTTTAATTTTGTAATTTTTTGTTATTTTTTTCAGAAACCGTTTCACGACCTACTGTTCCACCAAAACCTAAAAATTCGACCTCAAGTTTTAATGATTGCGTTGACTCGCCAAGGCGAAGGACAACTAATGGGAGCACGAATACTGTAACAGTAGGAACACAAGTCAATTTACTTAAACGGAAGTAAGAAAACTAAAACTTGATTATAAACGGCAGGATTAATTTTTGTATTTTATTGTAGAAGTAAAACTGTCGAGGCTGAAAAAAGTAGTACACAAAATCCAAATTCTGATCCGCTTCTATCAACAACAATCACGAGCGATATCCCAGCATCGACTATAAAACCTCGTGTATCCATTAGTTCAGGCACTAAACCTGCTATCCCACCGAAGCCTTCTCCATCATCTCTTCTATCAAATAGAAAAGGATCTGTTTCAACAACATCTGTTTCTACTCCAGAACCTCGTAATAAAACAACTGAACCCATCTTTAGTCCTATAAAACCTCCAACTCGAAAAGTCCATGCTCCATACGCCTCTATTGACGAACTGGAAAATTTAAGTGATCCTCCGTCTCAAAGTCCTCATAAAGTTGACAGTATTTTTCAGAGTAGACTCATATCTCCTCCTCGTCCCACGTCACTAAATTCTAGGATAACTGCTCAACAATCCCAAAATCTTAGTTTTGGTATACCACAAAGTGGATTAACGCCAAGTCAGCGAGTCCAAGCTCAACGAAAAACCACTAGTCTAGGAAGGAACATTGTTTTCTCGCCATCATCATCTTCACCGTTTTTTTGTGTTTCACATTTAGACCTCACTACAAGTTCGCGTTTTGGTACTCGAATGTTGTCACAACAAAATTTTGCACCTTCATCTTCTTCAGTTCCCCCACCACCACCTCCTAGAAGGAGGAATAGTCATAAACCACAGTCATCATCTTTCGACATTTCACTGAGTCCAAATTCTCCAATTTCACCAAGTCCATTGTCAGCTCCACCGGTTTATGCTGTTATTGACAAAGAAAAGAAATGGGAGATGAGAAGACTTAAAAATGATGATGAGAAATTAAATAATAATAATGTCGGCATTTCTGAGAATAACAATGGAATTGAAGAAAGTACAAAGAAATTAGATTCTGAAGATGTCAAGAACAGGAGTTGTTTAGAGCAAGAATTAATTTGCTATGAATCTGAAGTCATCATCTCTGATGAAGTTCAATCTCCTGTTGCGTCAAAAAGCTGGCTTGAAAAATTCATTGCTCAGAATTCAAATGATGATGTTCCAGATACAAATCTTGAAACGGAAGTATCAAATCCAGATTCTCAGGAAATCCCTACTACTACTGCCTCACCTTCAGCCAATTCTTCATTTCTATTCACTCATCTCAATTTCGTCGAAAAGAAATTAGTAGAAGACAAACATGAATTTTCTGAATCATCTCAAGAGATTCCTGAATGTGAATCTGTCAAAGATGAAATAAATAATGAACAACCTCTTCATTTCCAGGTTGCAGAAAAAGATGATTATCAAAACGAAGAAAAAGAAGTCACCGATTCTGGATTAGTGAATGAGAATAATAATAGCAACAATGACAGTAGCAGTCCAGAAGAAGTGGATGTTGGTGAGAAAGATGACTGTCTTTTTGAAAAACTTCTTGAAGAGAAATTAGAACCTGTTTTACTTTTGATGGGTGTTACAGAAGAATGTTCAAGTACAGATGTCAATGCTGAAGCTGATACTAAGTCATACTCACCCTCTGATGCAGATCTGATATCAGAAATAGTCCGTAGTCAAGAAAAATTTAATTCACCAACTCGTGAACCAAAACGAAAAACTGCTGCAGAAGCCCCAGAACCAATTTTGCCTCAATTACTACCCTCAAGTGGATCATTCAGACGACGTTCCTGGACATGTTCTGAAAATACGTCATCACTTACAGATTCTTCACCTTCATCTTCTTCATCAAGTAGTTTACGTGGGCGTACGAATAGTATTTCACATGTGACATGGGTTGATGAAGGTGAACTCTCTACTGGTGCTTTAGGAGATGCAGAAAATTCAGATGCTGGACAAGGTGGTTCTATTGAAGATTTTAATGAAAATCGTCCGAGTGGAAGTAGTAGTGGCTCATTTTCAAGAAGGAGACGTTTTGTAAATTCACTTTTTGCTTCATTTGGAAAGACTGGAAATTCATCAAGTGGAGGAAAAGGTGGAGTGATTATGCGAATTGGACCAACAGGAAAAAGAAAAGAGAAACCACGTAGCCATTTTTTCTTAGATTCTCCTGCACATCCTATGAAAGGAAAGAAAGTTAAGAGTGAAGTCTACTCTGAAAGATTTCCACCAATTCGTCCAAATGTTCAAAAGATAGTATCTGCTCCTCAGCTACTTCAACATAATTTACCAATACTTTTACCTCTTGATAATCAAACATCAAGTAATGCCGCAGCTATTAATAGGAGAGCAGATTCAGAAACAAACAAATCTAATGATAATAATTCCAGTCAACGTAATTCTATTGATAGCACTACTACAATTAGCTCTAATTTCTACGATGATATTTTAATAGAATTAAATCCAGAACAAAAGAAACCATTTCGTGTAGCTCGTGAAATACTCACAACTGAGAGAACATTTGTTAAAGTTCTTAATTTATTAACAGTTGATTTCCCAAATTTTGTAAAGGGAACTGAAGATAAACTTGGACATCCAATTATATCAAAATCTGATTTTGATTTTATTCTCGGTGGATTACCAAATCTTAAACTAGTTAATCAATCCCTACTTCATGATTTAGAAGAAAGAGTTTCAAATTGGATAAATAATCCAAAAGTTTCTGATATCCTTATTAAGACTGGTCCTTTTTTGAAACATTACTCAACGTACATTCGAGATTATCAGAAAATATTTAATCAATTTGAATTAATTCGTACTAAAAATAATCATTTTGGAAGAACAGTTGCAGAATATGAAAAATTGGATATATGTAAAAATTTACAATTGAAACATTACCTATTAAAACCTGTACAAAGGATGCCACAGTATGCTTTACTACTTGGAGATTATTTAAAACATTTAAATGAAGAAGATGGTGATTATGAAGATACTCTTAAAGCTATTAGTATTGTTAAAGAAGTTGCAGAACATGGAAATGAAGCTATTCGATTACAGGTGATGATTAATAATTTTTTGTTAAGAAATCAATAATTCTTGTCAAAATCATAAAAAGCTTCCATCCAATACAATCTAAAGTTAAGCTAAGTTTTTTCTTCCATTTCTTTAAAAAAGTTTAAAGAAATATTTTTAATATTTCTTCTTTAAAAATTCTTAGAAAAGAAAGTAAAACTTATTGAAACTTTTTTCTTTTCTTTTTTACATGTTTTTATTTTTCTTTTTGTTGGTTTTCAGGAAAATGCGGAGAAACTTGTTATACTCCAGAATCGCTTGAGTCAGAACGTCATTCTAAAAGCTGATCGACAGCTTATTTGTGAGGGTGAACTACGGAAAGTTTGTAGGAAAGAGTTACAACCGAGGTACTTTGCCTTGGTAAGTTAAGCATCCTTATGGCTATATATAACCAAAGTTCTTTTACTTACGTCAATCTCACAAATTCAATTTCCTTCATTCACCTAAAATATTTATGATTTTTCTATCTTTTTCTTATAAACCCACCAAAACAACCAAACATTTTAAAATGTTTTAACTTTTAAAAATTGAATTTTATTCTTGTAGATGAGTGATTGCTTACTTTGCATGAACTATCCTGGATCTGGAACAGCAACTGGAAATAAAGAAATTAGATTACGCTACGAACTACCTTTAACAGGAATGAGAGTCGTTTTGCCTAATAACGAGGATTACCAAAATGAATTCAGTGTCATTAGTGTTACACGCAGTTTTAATCTCGTAGCTAAGTAAGTGGCCAAAATAAATTTTACGTTTCGAGGTGGTTTTTATTAATTGAATCAATCCCATTAATTTTTTTATGTAGGACACCAAAGGAACGTGATGATTGGCTCAAGGCATTAAATCTTGCTATTAAAATTAACATCAAGAAACGTGCTGTTCCAGCTCACGAAGTTGAGCAACAATTAACTGAAATAGGAAAAGTGGTGTGTATACTCCTTTTTCTTCTTTCTAATTAAATTTTCTTTTCATAAGTTGGAACTTGGAAGATGTGTTTACGTGTTTTTTCTCTCCTTAGGCACCTGTTTGGATAGCAGATTCAAGGGTTACGATGTGCCAGGCCTGTACTGCAGAATTTACTATGACATTTAGGAGGCATCATTGTAGAACTTGTGGAAAGGTTAATTAAGTTTAATTTATTAATGACACATTAAAAATTAATCAAATTCTTTTTTTAGGTTGTCTGTAGTCATTGTTCTGGAAATGAAGCACCAATTCAGTATCTAAATTTTGAGTCGGCACGTGTATGTGATGATTGCTTTACATTCTTACAAGAAGGTAAGAAATTTGA
>JAQGCN010000197.1:0-34851 GCA_034699725.1 Friesea truncata
TGATAGTCCCTTACGCCAGGTCGGCTCTGTGAGATTATCTAAGGAAGTGTTAATCATTCGTTGGACTCTGAGTTTATATAATCCCAAGATGATTTAACAATAATATTATCCAAATTTTTCATCCTTTCTTTCTGATTAGATTTCTAATCGTTTTTTATCATTGTCTTTTAAGAGCTAAAGAATAATTGATTGTCTCAGCATGTAAGAAATTCGATGTTTTTTTTAAAGTTTCGAATTCCAAGAAAAGGTAGGTCCTCGTTATTTTTGTTTGAATGGTAGAATTTTTTCTAACTTCTTCGAAGGAGAAAATTTGGTTGAAGTGAAAGTGAAAGTCTGGATTTATTGTCGAAAAATATATGGATGGAGGAAAATAAAATTAAATCCTAGGGAAAAAAAGTAGTGTTAAGTTCAGGTAATAGATTACGTCTAAGGTTTTTGCTATCTCGGAGATGTAAGTGACAGTTGAGTTCCACCTCCGTTGTTTAGTTTCTTTTGCCCTCTTTTTTGATTCGCTTGAATTGAAGAGTAGGTAGTCTGTCTAGAATTGATTATGGAGGATGGAATGGTAGATTTTTCTCTTCATTCCCTTGACTATTCTTTGTATTTTGTTTACTCCGGGAAAGAGAGGACAGACAGGTAAGAGTAAATTGAACTCTCTCCTTCAATTGAGAGAGATGGGAACTCAATTGAAAAGAAAGGAAAAGAGTCGAAACTTTCTTTTCACTCCTTTGGAAGGGCACTGTCACTCTTCCCTCGTGCATAAACACGGAGACCAGCCGCAGCTTTATTTCCAAGTACTCGATCTAATAGTGACTGCTTTGTTTTCCTTTTGGCTGCTTGAACTTCACGACATACCTCACAAAAAAAAACTAAGTTATGAAAAAAAATGTATTTTGAAGAAAAAAATATTTAATACTTACCTCATGGAAAATTTCAGCTACTTGAGTTACTTGTTCAGAGGCTGCAACTTCTTCAAATGAACAATCAAGATCCTTTGCCAATATTTCACCTTAAGGATTAATTAGATGTAAAATGTATATATATTTCACTAAAAAACTACAGTAATTTACCTTCTTCGGTACTTATTTGTCTCAGGTGTACCATATCCGCTTTATTAGCTACAAGGACAATTGGAATTGGTGAAGGTGATGAAGTTCCAGTTTCTCTGAAAGCAATGGCTGAATTGTTGTTACTCGGACCAACGGAAAGTGTATTTGAACCACCATTTCGATATTCATTTAATTGCTGTTTTACTCGTTTTATATAATTAAAACTCTGTCTATCTGTAATGGAGTAAACGAGAAGAAAACCATCTGCCCATTGCAAGGTATCCGAAGACACGAGCTCATTCCCAGTCTAAAAGAAAGTGAAACAGGAAATAAGAAATTTTCAATATGCGTCATTATTGGATAATATAAATTTACATGACCAGGTAAATTCCCATGTTGACAACTCTATTATTATAAAAATATTGATTGGAGTTATAATAACAATTTAACTTTAGCTCTTAGAATCAATACATGTTAGAAAGTGAAGTATCTGTCAAACTAAAATTAATGGAGAGTTAAAGTGTCCTTAAAAGAGTTTTGTAAAGAATATTAATGTTAGCTGCGTGATTTTCTCCAACATCATCGTCAAACCTCATCCACTTTCATCTTTATCATGCTTCTTCCACTTCATCATTAAATTGAGATAGATCGAAATAGGAAGAGGAGGAACGTCAAAACATTGTGAAAGAAGGGAAAAGCTTTTGCTTTCTCCTGGAAAAGTTTTATCTACCTTTCCCAATCTATAATAGATTATGGATAGAGTAGAAGATAATCCAAAAGGAAATGGAGAGGGAGAGCTTGACAACAAAATGAAGGGACAGTTTTACTTTATTTTGATCGACGTTACAAAATTTTCCACTTTATTTGTAAAAAGCTTATTAATTACTGATGTTCAAGATTTTTGAGTTCGTACCTTAGGACAGGTATCAAGGATTTCAAATATCACAGGTTCTCCGTCCACCATCATTTCGTGCTTATATCTATTTTCTAAAAATAAGAAATCAATTTTAGACTTTTTTTTAAATTTTTAATAAATGAACGCTAAAAATTAAAAAAAATCGTACACGCTTCTAATTTATATATGTATATCTAATTTTAATTTCTAATATCTGCAATTTGAATAAACGATTAGTTGTTATAAAAGCTTAGTTCAATATTGTAATCGTCAGTTAGAACAATTCTAATGAAATTAAGTATCTTTACCATTTTGATGATCGTATTCTCCGATATATCTTTTCGTAAGGAACCTCACAGTTAAAGCTAATAAAATTAAGAAGAAAAGCTTAAGTTGCTGCAATTCATGTTTTCCTTTGATTTTGGCATTTCATTGTTGTTGGTGCTTAATGTATGCTTACCACTTTTCCCAACACCTGGACTACCAATCACAGCAACTTTGACATCACCTAACGTTTTCTTCCGTCGCATTCCACGTATTGTTGATGTACTCATGTTTTACCTTTCTTCTTCCAAACAAAGAAATTAAATTGAGAAAAATTATAACAAATAATTGTGTTATTTAGAATTCTGAGTATAAAAATTATTCTAATATTGTTTTCATCACTCCAATTTCTAAGTTTGTTTAAACAAATACAACATGTAAAGAATCTGGAAAAAATGCAAACGCTCTTTATAGTTTGTACGCGTTGCTTTAGACCATTAATTATTTTGTTTTGAATTTTTTAAGGTCCGAATCAAATTTATAAACTCATTAAGAACTACGATAATGCAATTTTCTATACAACTGGATTTGTTATAAGGAAAAGATCGAGTTCAAAGGGAAGCCTGCCAATTATTGTAAACTAAGAAAATAGAACAACGACAACGGTGTATTTCTAGGTGCTCGTAATTTTTATTTTCGCCTAATCTTTTCATTCCGTCGTCATTTAAATTCTTTCCTTCTCTAGTGGATCAGGGTCACGTTTATTTTCTCTTCTTTCTAGGATAAACTTTAAGAAAGAATATTAATATTTTGATATGTGACTGCGTGGGAATTCATCCGCCACCATAAAAAATGAAAGGATTTTTCAGGAGAATATCCCATCAGCAACATAATAAAATTATCTACTTCCAATTGATTTTCATGAGAATTCCCAGCAATCGTAAATGCTATACTGAAAATCATGCCAATTTTTCTTTAAAAACCGGGTCTAATAGCCAAAGAAAGTCTGGTTTGGCAGCATTTTCTTGAAGTAATACAAAGTTCTTTTTCATCCTTGGTAAATAATTTAGTGATAATTAGTCGTTTTCTTTGGATAAAGTTATTAATTAAAATGAAACATACTCTAAAGGTTATTTGAAACAGAATTTAAAAAATAACGTTAATAAAATTTTTGGTAAAATTGTTAAATAACGCAAAATTAAAATAATTATGTTTTGGTTTAATTAAAGTAATATAGTGAATTCTTATAATTTTTGAGAACAAACCAAATACTAAAAGGTTTTGTTTCCATTCGATTTTTAAAAATTGTTTTCATCGTTATCTAATAAAAAAGTTTAAATAAAAAATTTCGAATTGCTTAAATTCACAGAATATGCAAACTAAATTGCAGACTACAATAATGTGAATAAAAAGTGAAAAATTGTTCAATAATAATAAGAAATTAAAAATTATAAGATTCAAACTAGGAATTTTTCATTTTTAAAATTGGGTTTTTTATTTATTCAAAGATAAACTTTTTCAAAATGACTTTGTCTAATCATTCATTTTGACGGGGATATGAATTAATTACGTAGAAAATGGAAATATTTTTTATCAAGCAGTCAAAGTGAAATGTAATTTACGGTCAGTCACACAAGAAGACACACAACACAAAATTGTGTTAAATTAATTATAAGTTTTTCATTAAAAATCTGTCAACTCACTTCACGCGCTCCTCTGTCAATTTTCTAAATGGAATATGAAGTGTTGAAAATAATTAATCTTAAAATTACTAATAAAAAGAACAATGCAATTCACTTACATGATGATAAAGTCTAGTTTGCTTACAAAAATAAAAATTTGATATGGAATATCTCACAAAGGGTTTGAAATAAAATGTGTTTAAAATTAAAGTTTTGTTTCTAATTTTTTTAAAATTTACTTTTCTGTTTTCAGTTTTAAACAGAAGTAGAAAGTTGAATAAACAAACGGTGACTGTTTAAATAGGTTATTCCATTTCTCTGTGGCTTGACTAGCATCCCATCCATCCATCCCATTCCCATTTCAAGACCAATATAAACGAAAACTAAATTTAGAAATACTTGATTCTTAACACCCTGACTTAAGACTCACTCCATTGACACTAAAATAAAAAGGTGAGGAGGATTAACTACGAGTAATTATTTAAAAAACGAACTTAAACATAAGGAATGATGATGATGGAATTTCAATATTGGCATTTCGTATTGAAAATATTTTGGCAAAATTTCCAACACTTTGTTGTTTTATTTGGCGTCACTCATCCATATTTCATCTGTCAACATCTCACATCCCTGAATACACACGTTTAATGCTTTGTTTCTTTGTGATTATTTCATTTATTAAAATTAATATATTTACATAATTAAATCATTTACTCAGCAAAAGAAATATTGGTTAAGTTCATACGAAAAGTGAAAGTTGACTTTCTTTTTACACTTCAGTGCTTAACTAAAATAAATTCAAAAAAAAAATTCAATTTCAATTAGAATTATTTCCACTAAAAAATGTTAATTTAATTTGTAATTCAATAGAAGAAATGTTTAAATTATTAATATAAAATTAAATTATGGAATTGTGACGTGAGTAAGAAAATACTGTCTAATGACATTGTTAGATTTAAGCGTCGCTAGATTTAAGTTTGAATGAAGTGTTTTTTCAAGTAGTGTTACGTCAGCGCAGTACAGTGCCTGATTTTGTCAATTTTTGTTTAAAATTGATAATTGAATAATTCGAAGTGAAATGCGTAAGGCGCGAAATTGTAGTTTAAAAATTAGTAGTTTTGTTTTAATCAATTTTAGGAATCTGAACTGAATGAAATAAATTTAAGGAGTTAGCTAAGCTATAATAATCAATTACAAAGGAATTTTTAAGAAGACAAAATGTCTGGATTTTCAACTGAATTATTAGATACTAATGTCAATGTATCCGAAAAACAGCAAACGGAAGAACTTCAAGAATTTCTACTCTTTGAACAACAAAGAGCAGAATTACGATCACAAGTAAGCTAAAGCTAATTGTAGTAAACTCGTTATGAATTATGAACATCATTCTGAATTAAATGAATTCCAGTTAACTGATGTTGATGGTGTTACATAATATAAAACAGTTTCTTTTTTAAATTTCAGATCCAAGTTTTAACGGATGCATGCTGGGAAAAGTGCGTTGAAAAACCACAGCCAAAATTAGATACAAAGACGGAATCTTGTCTGGAGAATTGTGCTGCAAGGTATAGTTCGCTTCACTCGCTAATAACGCATATTATTACTTATTAATAATAAATAAGGTCCCCTATATAAAAGAAAAAATTTAGTTAGTTTAATAAATTGTGTTTTCAGATTCGTCGATGTGACGCTTCTAATAACTAATAGATTTAGTCAAGTACTATCAAAAGCTGGAGGAATGGAGTGAACGGAGTCCAATGGTTTCATCTTTGAAAATCTGGAGGAAATATTTTGTAGTTTTATTTAAGGTATTTATAATTCTTTTGAAATAAAACTAAACAAAACTAGTGAATACAATCAGAAATTGACTTATTTGTCAGATTTTGGTCGTATATTAAACGTTATATATCTTCCACAGACAGAGCCAACGTCAATTATCATCATTGATGATAATGGATGAGTGAATGTTGTTTATTGCAAATTGGATTAATTTATTTTAAATGTATGGTTTTTAATATTCTTTTTTAATAATTCAGATGTATAAAATGTTTAATTACAGAAAATTTTCCCTTTCTTTTTCATGAGACACATCAATCAAAGAAACCAAAATTATAGCCCAAATTCTATTTTAATACTCCCTACTAAAACTAATGTTGTTTGAAATCAAGATCTCCAGAAGAAAGGATTTGCCTGCAACCGACGATTAAAATTATCATACCAACTTTTGACGACTGATATTGGAATGTAACCGGTATCGCTGTTAAAACTGCAAACATAATTAATAAAGTTTTCTAACATTTTCCCAGAAAACTCGTTAAAGGTTGAAACAATCGAAGGTGTTGAATCTGCGACAGGAGTAGATTGTTCAATATCCGAGAGTAATTCGAAGGAGATTCCTAATTGAGCGTGTAAAGAGTTGATATTAGGGATTGATGCACTGAAGAAACTTGATGAAACGCTGTTGACTTGTTCTGATTTTTTTAAATTTGAAATTTTGAAAATAGCTGAAGGTTTAGCATTTGTAATATGCCCAAGTAAACTCCAACATGGAGCATTACTATTGGATAGATCAGGAAGATTTAAGTATATTTGTCCACCATATCCTTCCGGAAATGCTTGAGCTCCTGTTAGGAATACAACCACATGATTAATCTCGCTCACGTCCACAATGTTAATGATGCATTTTGTCAATTCTACTTGCTCGAAATCAGTCTGAACCTAATAGAAAATTATTTTATTAAGACTTGTGCTGTGCAGGCATAAAAACAGGAGTATGCCGATTACCATTCTTCCTGCTGCAATTAATCCAAACATGTTAGTGCTAAGACTCGATCACGATCATACAATAGATAATATGTTAAGGCGAAACTTAATTAACGAACGTTTTGTTTACTCATGTAATTAAGACAAATGTTTTAATAAACGACACAGCAACACGTGTTAGATAGAAGGTAAACACGTTAACACCGCTGCTGCTGGGTAACTTGCTTTTTGAAGAATGCTATTTAAAATTTCCACCACAAAGATTTTAACATCTTTCTTTGACTTCGGCATGTAGAAGTTAGCACCCAAGCACCCAAAGTTTTTCACAGATAGAAGTTAGCACCCAAACTTCCAGCACCTAAAGTACTTGGAAAATTTTTCCATCACCCAAACTTTTTTACCCCATAAGCGACAAAATGACCTTAATAAAAGTTTAAAATGAAATTCTAAACAAATTTTTCCCCTTTAATTTTTCTTTATGATTTAAAACAAAAAAGTTATTCCAAAAATAAAATCTCAAAAACACTTAGAAATTTTTTTCATCCGACATGGAAGTTAACACCCAAACTCCCAGCACCCAAAGTACTTGAAATTTTTTCCAGCACCCAAAGTTTTTTTTTCCTCTCAAGCGACAAAATGACTTTAATAAAAGTTGTTCAAAATGAAATTCTAAACAAATTTTTCCCCTTTCATTTTTCTCTATGATTTAAAACAAAAAAGTTATTCCAAAAATAAAATCTCAAAAACACTTAGAAAATTTTTTCATACGACAAGACAAAGTCTTTGAAAAAATTTCATACGACAAACTTCCATCGCAGAAAACATCGAGATCATCGCACTTTTCTGGCACTTTTCTGTAATAGGCTGAAATTATTGAACATCGCAGAAAACATCGATGAGCGTAGACTGTGTCTGTTGTCCGTGTCACTAAAATTTTAGTGTGTTATTTAGTAACAACCATAAAAAAACACCACCACCACCACAAAGACCAACAGGGAGAATAAATGAGGAGGGGATGGGATTGTTTTTTTTACACACGGAACGGAAAAATAAGTAAAGGTCGACGAAATTTATTTTTAATTAAGTGATTGATTGATTTGATAATATCAAAATAATATGAATGTTAATTAATTATCCAAATTAAATTTAAGTGATAGTGGAACTACTAAAAAAGGTATATTTTTAAACACTTAAGAAACACTGAAATTAATTTCTGAAAGTAATATTATTGGGTGTGTGAATTTGAGTGGGAGTGTAATGGACATGGAATGGTTATGTTGTTGATTTAGAATGTATAGATCAATTAATTTACGTGGGTGGGTTCTGTCTAACGCAATTTTATGATACGATATTGTTAAGAACTACAATTTTACAGAAGTAAAAGTAAAATTAGATGAGGATTGATTTTTATTCTGATGTATGATTATTTTCAGGTCGGGGATGAAATACACGTAATAACAAGTATAGGACTTAACCTAGAAGTTGTGGACACGATAATGAACACGAATACGTTCTGAATTTATTAACTTGAAATGCTATAATTAATCTTTGCTGTAAGTTATATTTGGTTTAGATTTAGGTTGATAATGATGGAAAGTTAATTTTTTGAATGGAATAAAAATTCCTTCAATCTTTGCTATAAAGACGTCTTAAGCTTAACTTATACTTAACATTTTCACAGAAAGCGTAAAACAAGATCGTTTGGTTTTTAAATTATAGTAATGCTATGCAATGGCCACGCAACAACTGATGAGTATTTAATATTGCTTAACTATTTTATAGTTATTTCAACCATTGCTTTAATTATGCATAGAAAATATGAAATACTTGTAATTGATAGGATTGCACAAGAATTGCTATTTTGTTATTAATCTTATCTTTACTTGAGCCAACCAACAACCTCTTCAAAATAATTAATTGAGTTATGTAAGGACATGGACAGGTCGGGAACAGAAGTTTTTCATCTTTGAATGATCTCATTTAAAACTTGTTAAAACTTCAAATTAAAAATATTCTGAATTTTTTTTACTACTGTGTTTCCATACCAACTTATGTCAAAGTTGGTATGTTTTGTTTAAGTTGATTACATAAACTTAAAATTTATTATTAGTCTTCCTCCGCTCTAATCATCAAATTATTAATTTAAGTGTTTTTATTTCTACTTTTAATAGATCTTAATTCAAGTGTTAAAGTTTGCTCAACAAAATGGAGCGGCGAGTAATGCTGTCGCCAGAGTCAGCGGAAGCTTCGGATATATTTGATAAATTCTGCAGCGCCAACACACTGAAAAGCATCCTCTCACACTATCGTCAGCTCTGTAACCTCCTCCGTATCAAGCCTACACATTTTCCCGACTTCTATCCAAGACTAAAAGTAATTTTTCAACAATTAAAACTTAAAAAAATGTCACCATCAATTATTCTTTTAAATTTTTAGGCTAAATTATGCTCATGGCGTGCTCAAGGAGTTTGGGCTAAAATTGAAAAACGAGCATCTGCAAAATGCTATGGAAGAGGAAAAGCATGCGCATCCAACAGGGTATGTTATTTATTTAATAACCATTGCTTTTAAGGAAGATGATGACAGTTTCATAATTTTAATAGGTACTTATCATTGGAGCCGGTCCATGTGGCCTACGAACTGCCATAGAAGCGCAGATGCTGGGAGCTAAAGTCGTTCTGATTGAAAAACGGGATCGATTTTCACGAAATAATGTGCTTCACTTGTGGCCATTCGTAATTTCAGATTTAAAAGGACTCGGTGCGAAGAAATTTTATGGGAAATTTTGTGCTGGATCAATTGACCATATCAGCATTCGTCAACTCCAATGTCTTTTGCTCAAGGTTGCTCTATTGCTAGGGGTAGAAATACACGAAGGAGTAGGTTTTGATGGTCTCCGAGAGCCAACTGAGAATGAAGGATGGCGAGCTATAACTTCTCCACCTGATCATCCTGTATCTCATTACAATTTTGACTGCCTGATTGGTGCGGATGGTAGACGTAATACTTTGGAAGGATTTCGCAGAAAAGCTCTACGAGCTAAATTAGCTATTGCTATCACCGCAAATTTCATAAACAAAAGGACTGAAGCAGAAGCTAGGGTTAAGGAAATCAGTGGTGTGAGCTACATATTCAACCAAAAGTTTTTCCAGGATCTCAATGAAGCTACAGGAATAGATCTGGAGAATATCGTCTATTATAAAGACGAAACACACTACTTTGTTATGACTGCCAAAAAGCAAAGTCTTCTCGCTAAAGGTGTCTTGCTACAGGTAAGAATTTGTTATAGTATTTCTAAGTTATTAATTATTTCTTTATTTTGTTTCATATAGGATTATGCAGACACAGCTAAGCTCCTATCTCATGAAAATATCAGCACTGAAAATCTCATGATTTATGCAGTTGAAGCTGCTTTATTTTCGACTGATAATCAGCTACCCGACTTGGAATTCGCAGTTAATCACTACGGCCAACCCGATGTAGCTATGTTTGATTTTACTGCTATGTATGCAGCGGAGAATGCTTGCAGAGTTGTTCAACGGAAAGGACATAGGCTTATGATGACATTAGTAGGAGACAGCTTATTGGAGGTATGCGAAATTGTGAAATAGTCAGCTCAAATCGTCAATAGTCGTCAATCAATCTGAGAAAATCTGAGACAATACAACTGTGCTTATTTTATCTATTTTTTATTTAGCCTTTCTGGCCTACTGGTTCTGGTTGTGCGAGAGGATTCTTAAGTTCAATGGATGCTTGTTGGATGCTTCGTAGCTGGAGCAGTGGCTCACGTTCTGTTTTGGAAGTTGTTGCTGAGCGGGAGTCTATTTATCGTCTTTTAGGACAGACAACTCCAGAAAATCTCAACAAGGAACATTCTGGCTACACAGTGTAAGTAAATATGACTTTCTTTAATATTTTTGTAAAAAAAAATTTCGCCAATACATTTTTATTCAAACTTAGGGACCCACACTCAAGATACCCAAACCTAAACTTAAGAGTCGTTATGCCATTTCAAGTAAAAAATCTATTCGATACGGATGAAAAATTCCCAGATGTGCTGGATAGTGCTCTCGAACAGGAAGAACTTGAAAGACAACGTCCCAAGCGGCGAAGAGGTGACTGAAATAATGAATAGAAAATTTTTTATTTGGAGCATTAACAAAAATATATTTGTACACAGATTCTGTCGTTGCAGTTGATTCTCTGCTAGACTGGTTACGCAACCAAGTAGGGGATTACGGACTTGAAATAAATGAGGTTCACGATGCCTTTGTACGAGGAGATGTACTTTCGGCTATAATTTATCGCTTCCGTCCCGATTTACTTGAGTATCCACTGCTGTCTGAAGAGAATGTAGATCCATTAGAAATGGCTGCTCGACGGAATCAAATTGCATTTGATTTCTTGCAAAGTGAATACGGAATCACGCCTGTAAGGAAAAAGAAAGTTAAAGCATGTTTCATTATTTAATTTTGGATTTTTAAGGTGATAAGTGGCCCTGACTCTGTCCAAAGCAATTCATTTGACTTTCTTACCATGGTTGCCTACCTATCTCAAATTTATGATACCTTCAAAGGAGAAATACCACAGATCAAATATCTTAAAGTAAGTGTGTTTCATAAGATATATAAACCACACATGAATATTTTTTGTTTAATTAGGATGTAAATGACGACATTGAAGAAACATCTCACCGCTCTAGTCATCATGTTCAACACGTGAAGCATGTACGCCCACCTGCAGTAGTTGTCAAACATGGTTTTGTTCCTCGGAATATACGTCGTTCTCGTGTTTCTTCATCAAGTCGTGAAGGTCGCGGTGAAGGAGATTTGAGTGATTACTCTAAGCGTCATCGTAAACGTCGAAGTGAAGAAAGGTCTCGAGCTAGCATGGTAATATGATATTTGTAAATATAAAATTATAATCTTAAATTAGTATTTTGAGGACTTAAAGGAAGAGCGTGAAAAGCGTCGTGAAGAAATAGAAAAAAATAGAATGGAGAGACAAAAGCGTCGAATACAAGAACGTATTTTACAGACAGAAAGGTTTATAAAGAGTATGAGACTCTTACAAATGAGCGACAGACGTGATGATACAAATAATATATCTGAGGTTGACCCTTACGAGGACTATACATTTCACCTCTACCGTCAAACAGCGCCTGAATTTGAGGAGAGGTGTAAAAAGTTAGAATATAAGCTCTTTAAAAGTGTAAGCCATATATTCGTTTTGAGTTCGATTGGCCTCTACTAAAACCAAACAAGCAAGCTTCAATTCAATTTCATTCATTACCAAGTGATTATTTTGTAGATTTAATAATATAATACACTAAAGCAAGGCGTGCCTCCTGGACCAGTTCATGGTTTTAATTTACTTATTGCTTTTAATTTTTAATCAGAGTTTGGAATTTACTAATTAATAATTTACAACTCATATGAGACAGGAATATTTTTTTCCAAACGTTCCTAACAATTTTTTTTCTATCGTTTCAGGGAAAGGAGTTGAAAAGTTCAACAGCAGCATCAAGTGGGGTTGATCTCGAAAATCAGCAACATGTTACTGGACTTGCTAAAAATTTGGAAGAAAAACTCAAAGGATCCAAAGTTGAGAAGAAACCAAAAGACCTTATTCGTGCCATAGGAAAAATTGAAAAAAGTGACTGGAATGTACAACTAATTGAACGTAAAATTGCTGAAAACAAGACACACGGTCAAGGGAAGAAGGAGAGGGATGATAAGGTTCCTAAATGGTCACGAGAAGCATACGATGATAAGGTTTGCTAAATATACCTTAGTAATTATTTATTCTTAAATTATTTGTGTTTATAGCGAGAAGCGATGAAGAGAAGAATGGAAGGTCGTGAAGATAAAGCTCCTGTGAATGATCGTGAAAAAGCATTTGAGGATACGATGAAAAAAATTGGTAGCAAATTGCGAGAAGGGAATACACGTGAAGTTGGTCAACGAGGTTTTAACAAAGTTTCTCAAATGGCGGAGCAAATTGTTGACAAAATTGGAAAATCTAAGAAAGAACCTGAAGCCCCAAAATCCAACGTAAGATTAAAAGTAATTTGTATGAATTCTCATTGATTTTAACTCCAATTTAGGTTCAACATCGACCCGTATTCGAACCAAAGAAAGGTGGTTCTGAAATCTGTCACTTTTGTAAACAAAGCGTATATGTTGTTGAGCGTATGACTGCAGAAGGGAAATACTTTCATCGAAATTGCTTCCGATGTGAATATTGTCACACTTCACTTCGACTGGGTACGTTTTTTTAAATAAATATTATTTGAACTTATAAAAAATAATTTTGTTCAATATATTTTAGGAAATTATTCTTTTGAAAGAGAAGGAAGATATGGAGATCGGTTTTACTGTGTTCCGCATTATCAATACATTAGAAATTTTGGATGGAAGAAGTACGATCAAGATGAAGTTGGATCAGGAGGGAATTCTGGACAAAGAAAACAACAGGTCAGTTGTCGTCAAAAACACTCTAGTGAAAGCGACTTGGGATTTGAATGTACATGCGACGTACTTCAACGTGAAGGAAGAAGGAGTGCTTCTCGTCTTTGGGAGGAAAATTATCCAGATGATTCGTATTTAACAAATCCTATTCATCCTATGCTTATCTTTTCTTTTATAATCCTTGCTATCCTTCTTTCTCTTCTTATTAATCCTAAACATATTTCAGATTTCATTCTTGATGCTTTATTAATTGAATTCTAAATTCAAATTGTAACTTTTTTTTTGCTTTCTATAGAAAATTTGCCCCACGTCGTCGTCTTCCTATCATGCCCTGTCCTTATAATAAGAAATCTCCTGGATCCCCTTAAATCCATTGAAGATGACTTGATGGATTTGTGAATGATTGGAGTCTAACTTGCTTATTGTTTGCTTATGCTTATACGTTATGCTTACTTAAAATATTTGTTAAATTAATGGTGTGAGTAATATTTCGTTTATTTGAATATATGCACAAGGAGTTATAAGAATTAACGATTGTTTTGTTTGTCTCCTGCTGTGATATTATTGAAAATGCTTCTTTGAGTCAATTGAAAACCTTAAATTAAACCTCGGCAAACCAACAACCCTTTTCCTCATTTCCAAATTCTGGTCATTTAGTTATTAAAATTCAGTTGATATTATTTATTTATTTGATTTGTCGAGATTTGATTCATGTTTATTCAACTCTTTATTTTACTGTAGAAAAAATCTTTACTTCTTTAAACTTTATCAATTTGGTATTATTTAATTTGTATAAAGCTTATTTAGATTAAGCACATTTGGGTTTTCTTCAATCTTTTCTGCTTATTTCTTCATTATTATGATCCAATTATATAATTTGATCTTCTTTCACTTATTTTATTTATTACACTTGCATCTATTGCTATCATCGTTCGCATGCGATGCCTTATTCTGCACTTCTTCTTTAATTATTCACTTCATCAGCAAGGCATGACTGGGCCGGGTCGTCACGTCAGATTGAATTACATTTGTAGCTTTGAGTTTTTGGTGGTCAATCGGAAAAGAAATTATAAATCCTTTCCCCAAATACGAGTTGCCACAATCATTCTCTCTCATGCACCTTTACAATTATTGTTAAGTTAATTATTAATTTTTGTATAGCTTCTGGATGAAATGGACGAACGAGGAACCACACCTGAAAGAGTAGAATTTGAGAATTCAATTGATTTTGCTTCTGAAGAAGAACTTTTAAGCGAAGATGAATGGACTGATAGAAATTTTGGCGCTACCAATGCAGACAATAATACTTCCGATGAAGCTTCAGAACTTAGGTAGGGAGTTAATAAGAATCGCTTGAAAGGTAGCTTTTATTAGTGTTGTATGTATATTTCATATTTTAGTGAGGATGATGAAGATGATGTGACACCAGAAGGAGTTGATGAAGGGATTGCTGTCTTAGATAAGGGTGAAACTAATGAAGGTAATTTTAAAGTTTTCAATACCGTTAGACAACTTTTCTAATTTTTTAATTTAATAATTTAGAAGGGGACAGTGGAAGTTCTGATTCAGATACTGAAGTGGCTTCAGGTGAAGAAGGTTCATGTGATGAGTCGGATGAATTAGAAGATGAGGAAGAAGACGAAGATGAAGGAGAAGAAGAATGTGGAGGTTCTACTACAGAAATTGAGACTGATTCTGAGTTTGCTGAGGATCCTCCACAGAGCGTTCCTGGAAGAGTACCTACAATTGTAGTTGATGAACCTGAACCTTTGATTACACGGTTTTTTGATGCTCATTTAAAAGCAAGTCCAGTTCATCAAAGGCGAATACCTCAGCCTTCAAAAGATCGGAAAAACATTGGAAAAACTTCTTCTGCTCAACCTCCGAAACCTTCTACTTATGAAAATGAACAATACGAAGAATTAAAACTCGTTGAACCTGTTCTCAAATATAAGAGCGCTGAAACCAGAGCCTTGCCTCGAGTTTATGGTATCCCAAAGAAATGGGAACCATTGCCAGAAAACACTAGACCTCAAGATGTACTTGCTGCTAAGAAGGCAATGGAATTAAAAACTCAATATTTACATGGAGGAATTATGACTGGCTCTCAGCCAAAGAAACCTGTAGATTCTGCTACACAAAATCAATTTACAAGTGTTTTAGATATGATTTCCGAACAACAAAAACGTCTACAACCAGCACCAAAACCATCTCCTGCTATGCAAGCTTTTCTTGATGGAACAGAAAAACTTAAAAGCAAAACTTCTATTTTCTCAACTTCTTCGGATTCTGTAAATAATTTACCCTCATCACCTAAAGCCAATATGCTCCCACCATGGTCAGATATTGAGATATCCAATTCAAATATGAAGGAAAGCACAGTAGTGGATATGAATAAGCTAAACATTGCTAAAACGATAGAGGCAGGAAAAGTAGGAAACGAACAAGGATTAGGAAAGACAAGTCCAAATGAGCCTGAGAAAAAGGACTCTGAAAAAGAAATAGGCTCCTCATCTGTACCTGTTGGAAATCCTGTGATAATTGGAAGTAGCGAAATGAAAGAAATTACCGAAAGTATTTATCTATCATCCGCTCAAACAGAAGAACCATCAACAAGAAGTCAATCCCAAACCGAAAGTCAATGTACTGTAGTTCAAGCTGTGGGAGAAACTGAGGAAGAAGACTTGGGTTCCGCTGGTGATGGTTCTGGAGATGACATAGTTGCCTCGGATTTAGAAGAAAATTTCGATTTGGAACCTGAAACGCAACAACAAAAAGTTAAGAGCCCTTTACAAAGTCAACTTCCTCCAAGAGTTGAAATTGAAGACGAGTTTGGAGTTACTTTGGCACTTGATGATGAAAACAAGAAAAAATCAAAAAAAGGTAAAAAGAGGAAGGACAAATCCAAGCCTGGCACAAAGGCAGCTGGGGTTAGCAAGGTGACGTGTGGAATTAGTTCGTCAGAATCCAAGGATTCACTCAATTCTTGCCTGTTTCTGGAAAGTGAAATGTCTGATTGGGATGGGAAAACAGTAGAAAATGAAACAAACCAATCTGGCAGACGAAATTTTAAACCGAAAGTGATTCCAGGAAGTAAAGGTTACGAATATCATGGAATAAACTTAGAGGCATTGGACTACGCAGATATGGATGAGTTAAGCAGTCCTGATGACCATTCAGAATTTAGGAAAAAAGGTTATTCGCGTCTGCTAGAGGATGACGCCATTGTTGAGCACGCCTGCAGTCCAATCGATGAAATCCAACGTGGTAGTGCAAGCAGTTTGAACGATATCGATAGCAGTAGAAGTACAACACCTACATTTGGATCTGGTAATTTTCAAATAAATATGGAACAGAAAAACATCCCTGAAGTGCCTATTGAAAAAGTTGCTACTGGAAAACCTGAAAATGTCGTTTTGTTGGATAGAGTAATACCATTTTCTAATGCAAGAGACTCATTGGACTACAGGAAACGAAAGGGAGTGACAAGTCCAAGCAAATCCAAGGATTTATTTTCAACTTACCTGCCTCATGAAGTCAACAACCCCAGTCAAGGAATCAACTATGATGTATTTAGTGCTCATCCATCTGCAAATACTTCCTCTGCTAATTTACCTATTGGAAAACAGTTGGACTCTTTGAACGTGGAGTTATTAAATAAATCTTCTACTTCACCAAATACTGCTAGGAAACTTGATGAAATTAATAAGGAAAGAGTAAAACAAAATGAATTAATAAAATCCATGGTTATGGGACGAATAAGAAAAAGTCCTGAGAAAACTCGTCGAGGATCCCGTGGTCAGTTAATGGGTGATGGATCATCGTCATCACCGTCAATATCCTGCTCTTCTGAAATAAAAGTACACAGTTCTTCTAACGATGAAAATTCAAATCGTAGTTCACAAAATTCAATCTTATCTCATCATAATTCAGATTCAGAAGATGGATCTAAACATGTTATGTCTGACCCAGAACAATTGCGATTTAAAACTCCAGTGCGTCCAACTTTCAAGTCACCTTTTAATTTGTATCATTCTGTGACAAATCCTCCTACTCCAGTTAATCCATCACTCAAAACACCAATTACTCCAGGTTCGGATTCATTAGAAAAATGGGAAGGACTTGAAAAAAATAATTCTCCTACTTTCTATGGATCTATGCCAAATATTTCACTCGTGTCTGGAAAACCACCATTTGATGGAAGAAATAAAGTTAATAAAGTTAGTAGTTTTATATCACCAAGTCCAAAGAAATGGGAAGACTACAAACATCTTGTATCTGCTGATCGAGAACGAGTACGTCAAGCAGCTCGAGAGAGAGCACGTCTTAAGAGTGATGAAGAATTAGGTGGAAAAGGTCTTATTCTAAATAATCACTATGTGGAACTCAAGAATAAATTATTACTAAGACGTAAACTGAGTGTACCAGAAGATGATGTATTTAGTGGAAATACGACAACATCCCAAAGTGAACCAACATCAGCATCCAGTCCTCTTTCACCAAGACGGGAGTCTTACCCACATTCACTTCAAGAGAAGTCAACAAAATCTGGTCAACAACCGCCCCATTTTGGAAGCAGATCGGATTTAGTCCCTGTCGCTGCTTCGATAAGGCACAATGTTGATTTTCCAATTAAAAAGAATCCTTTCATTGTATCCGAAGACCCACCACATCAACATCGTCATCCACATTATAAACGAGCCTATTCGGTTGACTCTAAACCTCCAATGATACCTAGAAAATAATAGAATTAATATCAAACAAAAAAACAAAGCAGCTTCCTTACATTAATAAGTATCAAATATCATAAACTTAACGCACTTACAATTCTTAATTTTAGAATAATTGGAAAATATTTCGAATAAGGTTTTTAGTAACCAAAATTCTGAAAAAGTTGCTTCCACCCGTCGTCGCGCATTCAGCTTTGAATAAATTTTAATCCGAATAAAATTTATTATAAAATGTGAAGTTTAACTTTAATTTATTCATTAAAGAATAACAAAGAAAAATCAATAAAGTGAAAATTCTTAATTAATAATTTTGTTCAATTGGAGAAAGGCAAGATGGTTAGTTGTTAATTGATACAACATCATTCATGCAATTACAAATGAATCTTCAGATAAGAAAAATTGGTTATTAGTTAAAATATTAAGCTACCACCTTAATACAATTATTATTTGTATATTGAAAGCACTTTGAAATAAAACTTTGTTCCTTGTTAAATATAAAAGTTAATTTTGTAATTCAGAAAAAATTCTGTAAAGCGCATGTTAGAATAAAAGCAAAAGATATTGTCTTTAGATGACAAGTCTACTGATTAAAATTATTATTAATAGAATGGGGAAAATCACGCAAAATGTTAATCCAATGAGTATTAATGGATCTCGTTGAGCTCCAGATGGATAACGGAATCCACAGCATTGATTTTCCATTACAAAATTATCATACTATAAAATATAGAATTACGTTATTATATGTTTTATACTTTGTTTATATATTAAAATTCTAATATAAACTTACCAAGTATACTGCAGCCATTATAATTAATCCTTTCTCTTCTGGTATTATATTTCCTGTAAATTCAATTGAGAATCTCAAATCTGATTCAGAAGTTTTTTTCTTAATAATTCCAACTGTTTCATCTGATGATTTGATTATAAATGTATTTACTCCGTACGGAAAGTAGAAAACATTACGATCAGATCTAATACTGTACTTTTCTGTACCAACAGCTGGCTCAATATCAATACCCTTTGATACAATCCTTATTTCACCAAGAGATTTTAATTTATCCGAAGTGGACACTTTCATTAACTAAAACAGAGAATTATTATATTCATAAGATTGTTGAATAATTGGTTGGAGTAAGGCAGACGGGATAGATGCTGCCTCCTGTCTGTGCTGCCTCCCATGCTGCCTCCCCACTATCACAGTGTGAGATTAATCATCCTGTTAGGTGAAAACGGCAAGCATGGGAGGCAGTACAGGAGGCAGCATCTATCCCGTCTGCCTTACTCCAGCCGAATAATTTGTACAATTTATGTAACTTACTCCACCAATTGTTGAACAGATGATAATATTTCCAGTAGTTGGATCCACTAAATTATGATATCCAGCTGCTCGATAATGTCGAATTGTTTCAAAAGTTAAGACATGTTTGTTTGAATTATCTTGAAATTTTACCATTCCTTGAGTTGAAATATTATTTCCTGGTAAAACAAATAATTGATTGAAATTATCTAAAATATTTAAATCAGCTCTTAGTAGTGGAGTAGTTGAAGGTGGAGGTGGTGGTGATTGTTGATTATCAACTTCAACAATCACATCACCTTCAGATTCTTTTCCCATTCTTCAATTAATTTAAAATCTAACTATTTATTTAAAAATTTAAACAAAAACAATATGTTTTATCATTTATTATAATGTAAACTTAGCAGTTGTCAAAATTGTGTTTGTGTATTTAATTTTTGTCTTAGAATAAAGAACCATGGCGCCTAAGGCCAGTTCTTTATTCTAAGATTTTTGTAAACATAACAAAACAATAAGTTGTTATTTAATAAATATTTAATTAGTTCAATGTTTATCTAAGAATAATTTAAATTGAGTAAATATATTTTTTATAATAAATTATAATATATATTGATTATTTACTCTTGTATTTAATTTAAATTATTCAACCATAATTTACATAATTAATATGGATAAAATACTTTTTGTATTAAATATTTTATTAAATTATAATAATTCTCTTCATTTCAAATATAATTTAAATTTTTAACATGGAGTTTGAATGAATTCAATTAGTTTGTATTACACGAAGGAAATTGACAGAATGAAAAAATGTTTTTCAATGTTTATTAGGAATCGCACATTTTATATTTCGCATCGGGATCGGATACATGAAAATATTACATGAATTATTTTCAAAAGATTCTTACTTGCTATCAAGATTGAATTTTTTAAAATTCTTTTGTAAAGTTTTTATTTTGTCACAACTTTGCTTCATAATTAAATTCCAAGAAAAAATTTAGTCAATGAATGAAGCGAATGAATTTTGTTTCATAATAAATTGTAGTAATTTATTTATTTTCTGGTAATTAAATTCGTAACAGAAATGTTAGTTAATCACACGGGAAATTAAGATTGAATAAACAAAATAATAACATGAGTATAAATTAATTACCGAAAAATAATTATTTAACTATTAAAACGCGTAGACTAGTTATTCACCCATTAAAGAAGTAATTCGTTTAACTTAAAAGAAACGTACACGCTTCTTACATAATCATAATTACATTAATCTTATTTACATTAATTTTTAACTGGAAATTTTTATAAGTATAACAATCATCTTTTACAAATTCACTTTAAATTTTTTTGTTTTTTTGCGAAGAATTTAACAATATTTCTAAACAAAAAACTAAAAAATACTTAAATTGATCCTCAATTGGACAATTTTATCTTAACCAATAATTAGATGAGCAATTAAGCATTTTTGCTCCTGGTTATGCTTACTAAAATCTAAAAGATCCTAATCCTATTGCACGATACTACAAAACTCTAACAGTCAGGTATAAAATAATATCATAAAAGTATTATAAAGAATTTTATAAAAACAAAAAAGATTAGAAAAAATCTCAGCCTCAAAATGTTTTTAAAGGAACACAATAATATTAGTTTGATTTAATGATGGCACGTTGAATGTAATTTGTAGGCGAACTTAAGTGATAATTGCGAGATAATAAAACAGTATCTCATAATTTTTTTAAATGAACCTGTGTGAGACTATTCCTATTATAATTTGAAAAATATTAAGCTAATTTTTTAGGTATCTCCCACCATTGTTTCCTACTACAGCTACTCCATTTGGAAGAGTTGTATGATGTTGTTGGGGTGAATATCTTGTATTTCCAATTTTAAGATGATTAAATGATAATTCCGGAAGTGGAGGTGGTGTTGGAGGAATACAGCTATCTGAAGTCGATGGCATTGGAGGAGGAATCCTATCGTTAATGTGTGTAGAACCAATAGGTGAACCAATACGTCCATAATCTGTAAAAGATGAGAGCTTCATATTGGTGCAACGTCCGTAAGGTGTAGACTGGATTGGTGGACTAAATTGATGGACTGGTTGGAGTAGATTTTGCTGTCCTGTTCTACCGTAAATATCCCTATCAGAAACGACATTTGTATTTTGTCTTTCAGCGATTTCATTTGCAGTATTTATATTAGTGTACTTGGATGATTGGGCTTGAACAGGATTGGACGGTTGATATGGGGGACTTTCTAGGCTCATCGGGACATATGACTCATGTACTTGTCTTCGGGATTCCCCATATTGATTTTCACTATCCATTTGAGACTTTGGCCGAGATCTAGATTGGTAAATACTTGGAGGGTTTTTCCCACTACTCATCCCTTCATGTATAAGATTTGTTGAACGCATACTCTCCCTTCGTTGTCCAATTCTTCCATAGGGATCATTGCAGCAGTCTCCATTAGGACAATAATCATTACTTGCATGTTGTGGTATAACTCCTCCGGTAAGGGTTGAAGATGAATGAACTCCACTGGATGAGGATTCACTATGAGCTGTACTACGGTCGGGTGGTGAACCTGTGCTGGAAGCACTTCTTGATTCAGATGGACACTGTCTATCAACTGTTCCCGTATATCCGGAATCAGTGCTCATCGGAGTTGTCTGAAAATTTAAATGAACTTTATTAAAAATCCGAAAATTTTTTGAATTCTCAAAAAGTAAGCGCATATATAGCATTGCTCACTAAATGTTGATTCTAGGCGTTAAAAGTTTGTCATTAATCTACTAAATTGCTCTAACCCAACAAAATCTCGAAATTATAAAGTTAATTTTTCAGAATAAACCTTAAAAAATATTCAAACCCCCGTTATTCTGGTGTGTAAGAGTGTTCATCATAATTTCACATGGTCATTGTCCAGCAAATCTAAACCCAGTCGTTACCTTGTTTAGAACAGGACTTCAAATGTAAATGGGACTCACATCCACAGACATTACAAAATTATTTAATTATTGCTAAGAACTTGTATTTACCTGAGGGACATTAGCTTCATGACGCAGAGGAAGAATAGGGCAATTCATACTCATGTCATACTTGTTTGATCCTGGTCCAGGAATAGTTTGATGTACTAGATACCGACCCATCTAAATTTCAAAATTTATCATATAAGGTCAAAGAACAAAAAATAGAATTTAATTATGAAGCTTACGTTATGCTGCTGATGTAATTCTTCAGCTTCTAGTGGAACGTGGGTCTTTAAGCATCCTTTTCCCCTTTTCAACACAGCATAATCCCCTTCGTCTTCATTCTGTTTGATTTCCATGTATTTTTCTTTAAAACTTCTTTTAGTTGCACCACCTCGAGAAATAGGAACGGAGGAGTATTTCCTGTATAAGAAATAAAATTTTAAGAACAAATTTAATTTAAAATGTATTAACCTCTTACCTCGGAGATCCAGCGTCATCGTAAAATGTTACTTTGTTACGAAGAGAGCATTCCTTTGACTCTTTTAACCAGGGTTGTATTTCATCCTCGAGCGAATTACAAGTTTGTGTAGCAGGACATGAACGTGGCCAGTAAATTCTGTCTGCCGATTCTCCTTCACGAGTTAAAGATGTATCCTAAATTGAATTAGAATCATAAGAAACTACTCTTTCATTTTTAAATCTAATTAAAATATAATTCAATCTTACTCCATGAAGAACTTCCATAACTCGACTTTTAACAGCAATATCCATAACAGCAAAAGCCTTTCCTCCGGTAACGACCAACATCGAAGAACCTAATGGAGTTCCAACGCCATTGTCAGAAACATCTCCTAAACAAATATCCGCTGCTAATTTTAAAGATTGAAGATCTCCTACTTTCACATTTCCAACTTTCACCTAAAAGAAAGTAACTGATTAAACTCTGAAAGTAAACTTATTGAATTAATTTAAAAACTTACATTGACATTAAACTTCCAATCGGATTTACAAGATAGCACAATCCAAAGTATTATCCATAGAAGGAAATGTATTCCAGAGCTAATAATGTAGGCCAAAAGGCAGTTATCCAGAGTTCTATCGAACAGTAGTTTAGCGTCATGGATAAGAAGGCATTGGCTCGCTGCTAAAGCTAGGAATACAGCTAGAGCAAAACAATGCGGAAGATGAAGCCAGAGACTGAAATTGAAATATAAAAAATTAAAGAACCTTCAAGAACTCAAATAGCTAATATAATTTACCCGGAGCGTTCCCTCCTTCGATTTGTTACACAGGTGCTTAGGACTTTCTTATCCACAAAAGCAGCTACTTTCATGTATCCATAGTGATAAAGTACACTACTAGATCCCAAGAGGATGGTGATTGAAAGAATGTAGAGGAGCAAGACTGCATATGAACTTAGGATGAACGGGATGGATGCGTGGAGTAATTTCAATGTACCAACAACATGAGCTTTGAATAGTACGGTAAATGCTGAAAAGGATATCATTGTATGACAGCAGTTGATGAGAACTTGAAGGCTGAAAACTGCAGCAAATCCCTTGTTGCTGTGCCAGAATACACTTGCATATCGTATTGAAAATATCAAAATCGCAAGTCCATAGTTGATATATTCCAGCCTCATTGATGTTCGTGGAGTTGTTTCGAGAAAAGATACTGTGTCCGGTATATTGTTTCCAATTCCATTTGTGCCTGAGTTCCCGTTTCCTAGGATTTTAAGTATAGCATTTCTATCTCCTTGAGGGATCATAACGTCCAAATCCGTACTCCAGACAGAATCTAAAAAGAGAAAAGTGACTTCTTTACCAATTTCCCACGAACCTGTCTTATACCTTCTTCATCTCGAACTTTCTAATTTAGCTCAACTAAACTATAAGAAAATGCTCGTTAAGGATCCAAGATCCCATGCTTGTGAGTAGACTCACAAGCAAAGCTCATTTCAAACCAATTATTTCCTAAGTACCTTTTTCCCACGCCTGTCTCTGAGAAAGAATAAGGGACTTAAGTAGAACGATTACAATAAATCTTAAGAATAGAACTTTCTCCTCCTCTTTTCTTCTTATCATCCGCTAATTATTTTGGTATAAAAGAAAGAAGAAAAAAAACCTTCATCGACTTCTATTCAACCCGATCCCTCTCCTCAAATCATCGATTTCGATTTTCAAAGAAACGAACGAGGTGGATTTACTTAAGTTGACTATTGGAGGAACTGAACTGAGTGAATGAAAGGAAGAATGTTGAGCCAGCTATAAAATAAAACAGCCTCAAAGGATTTTACTTTCTCTATTATTAAGTCAGTCACAATATGTTAAAGTGAATGTCATGAACGTTCTCTCTTCGCAGACAGAACCAAGTCAACCATATTAGATTGGTTTCCCCGCTTTCAATCCTGAATTTCCAATCACAACCACTTCTTAAGACGTTTTCCTTGTAATTCCTTCTTCATTTTCTGTAAGAGAAATTGAATAGGGTGAAAGCAAAAACGGATAACTGAGAGACATGCCTTTAGATAACCAACTCCTCATGCTTTCTAATAACTCCTAGAATTGAACTGTCAGATTCGAGAGTGTTTACATGAACTTTAGTCCGAACAATGGGTACATAACATGACAAAGGCGAGAATGACAACAACGCTTTCAAATGAAAATAGATGGTAGGATTTTGGAAGAAGGGGATGCTGCTGCTGAGCTGATTCCCCCTCGACGACTCGAAATGTTTTCAAGTTCTAGTAAGTACAAAGTTCTATCTAAACTAAAAGTAGAGATTTCTATTCTTGGATAAAAGGGATGAGTCATGATCTTATTTGTACTCTACGTTAGACTACTCTCATCTCATCATCACCTCATCTCTGTTTATCTCCTTTTCTACTACTTTACTGCTGGAGAAAGTTAGAAAATGCCTAAAGAGATTGAAAAACCAGAGGAATATATTCGAATCCGACTTCCTTTACAACGTGTTTGAATTCGGATTTATAAAAAAACGCATTACGAAAAAAAAATCCGAATTCATATTCATCACTTTCCATTTCCATATTTTATACACGTTTTGAAAGAGAACCCAATAAGTTAAAGTCAGCAAAAAAAACTCGCTTTGATTCAACATATTCCTTCAATCCATAAGCATAAGCTCCATCCTTAATCTTCACACGGTTTTGAAATAAAAAAATTGATCAAAAGTAAGAATAAGAAGGAACTGCCATACGTCTTGCAATTATGCTTTTAAAATAATTTGAATGAAGAATAGGAGGGGAGAGAGGAAACGTATGACGATAAAGCTGGAAGAAAGCTTTTGCTTTCTTCCAGGAAGAGCTGGAACAAGCTCCCATACGTTCCGTTCCAATTTTCCTTATGGTAATTCTTGTCAAGTGCGGAAGAAGGGACCTTTCTTCTTATATCTCAGATGGAATTTCATTAACGTTCTTAATGTAAAGGAAAGCAGGAAGAGTGCTTAATGGCCGACGACGCCGAAAAGATGAGGAAAGGAGAGGAATATACTACACTACTGTTGTACTTTTAGGTCTTCTTCATTCCATCACCATCACCCTCTTCTACAGGATCATGAAACCTATAATCTTAAGAGTAGGGCAAACTTTCCCAGCTAACCTAACCTCCCCTCGGATCCAAGGAACCTTAAAAATCCTGAACTTTGTTCCATCTTTTTCTACTGGAAGATAAGATAATGAAAGATTTTTCCTCCCCCAATTTCCTATAAAAAGTCTTTAACCAAAATATATCACTCTTCAACAACTCACAACTCTTGTTACAGATTAATTCTAGAGAAAATCATGAAATAAACTTACCGTTAGGGAGATATCCATACTTCAATAGAGCTGCGTCCATCAATGTCTGTGGTAGAAGTAAACAGAAACTGGACACTACATGAATGAAGGACGATGTTGGTCCGCTATGAGTCCAAATAGTCCTAAAGAAACCCTTAGTGCCTTGGTACAACATCTTGGGCAATAGCATGGAAGCCCATTCGTCTTTAGAGTTGAGATCCTTTCCAAGAAGTCGATTGTCGTTGGCAGTATTTCCAATCCGAAAAACTGATGCTGCTACGAAGAATGGTAAAAGTAAAACCGAAAGACCTAAAATAAAAAATTATATTAATTAAATTAAATAAAAATCAACTTCATTTAATACTTACCGGTAAGAATGATATAGCAATTGACTTCTAAGAAAGGCGTACGCTTGTGTGGCCAAGATAATTCAGCAAACCAAACAAAATTTCGTACATTTTGAACAATTAGGAATGCTTGGAGGCCACCGAAAATGATTCCATACCACACTGATAACATAGAATTAATCCGAGATACTTCCAACCGGGATGAAGTTGGAGGAACAACCATGATTATAACACGATCTATAAAAATAATAAAATGAACAAAATTACTAAAAGAGGTTTGATTGTTACTTTGTTTTTCTTTTGTAAAACTTTGTTTTTTAAAGAGGAAATGGTTGCTATGAAACCGCTTTGGATGTTACATAATGAATTTATTTGATTCTTGAACTAAAATCATGTTCGCTCATTCCATTTCTTAATCTCTATCATAATTATTAGAGGTCTTTTACTTAAACTGTCATGCAATGTTCAATGTTATTTTAAATAAATTCCATATAATCCCTATTCCTAGTTCGTAGTACCCGTCTTATTTTAACACACGCCAGTTACTACTTACTTCTTCCTTCCCTTGGAAAATGTTGTATGGCTTATAAAACTAATAAGACTGAATTGCGTGCCTTGCAAAAGTAATGACAAAATAAGAGTTCCATAAGCCAAACCCAATTAATTATATTTATATCCATGGTTCCATCGAAACCCATTCATTCAGCATAAGAAAAAGGAAATGGCAGAAACATCAATTAACACCGTTGTTAGATTCTCTAACTTACATGCATTTTATCAAATAACAATGTCAATAATCCTAGGATTTGAATTTTGAATAATCTTTAATAATTCTTCTACACACACAATAATATCTTTAATGAATTCGTGGCCACCCCAGATAAATAGTTTACTTTGATTTCTAACATCAATTGAATAGTGTTAGAAAATTTATAAATGACAGGATGAAAATAAATGTGAAAACATCCCAGTCTGATGATCCTGTTGGAGATAAGATAATGACCTTTCTGTATCTTTTTTTATGCAAAAAGAAAATCTTCAAATGTTCTATAGAAGAAAAGAGCAAAGTTAAAATGACTTCGCCTGGTTATTTTTAGACTAAATACCCGATTAGATAAAGCTAAAAAGACCGAATGAGTATTCTGTCCTTAATCTAACTAAACTATTCTTTCTTCCTCTTCTTCACCTTAAGAAAATCTCGTTAAAACATAAAGAAGATTCAACTTCTGAAATTCTGATGAGGTTTTCGTTAGATTAAATTACTTCATTACAAATTCTTACAAGATTCTTGGGTAGATCAGCAAATTAAATCAACCGTAATCATAAATTACAAGATGATATTCAATCGCATTAAGAAGATTGAATAACTAATCCGTTTATCCAAGTATAGAGTAAATGTAAACAATAAATAACGAAGAATGGCACACTGGTGAAAATCTTTTCGTTTGATTTGATAAAATCGGCAAGTTTTATACTTTATTTAATCATAAGAATGCAAATGCAACTTTAATATTATATTTTGTCATAGTGATAGTAGAAGCTTTCCAGTGAAGGTGACCCTCCTCTGTAATGAAAAAAGAATTTAGGAATTTAGACAGAAGATACTTCAAAAGGAAAAAGGAAATATGGAGTATTATTTCTTGTTTCTATAGAATGGAATTTGGATTTTTAATTCAGAAATAGGTTAGGTAATATATGGAATAAGGATTATATTATCAAAGATCAAACAAGAAGAGAATGTATGAACTATGAAACATTTAAGTTCTATCAGCCTCCGTCTCGGATCTTGATCTCAAAAAGTTCCTATCCTATATCTTACCATCAACAAAGAAAAATCCCAATCCTAAAGAAAAGGGTCTCATTTTTTTTTTCGTTGAACAAGCCGTCGTTCGGAATGGAAGAAGGGGAGAAAGGTTTTATTCTTGAAGCCTTGGGTTAAGAAAACCAATAATAATGGAAATAACATCTGCTCGCATGTGGAGGTCAAATTTCAACTTGGAGTATAGTAATACTAGAAATCTAAAATATTCTGTATTATATCATCATATCCCAATGACCGAAAAAATAATCAAACTAAAGATTTGAATGATCGGATTTAAGAATTTGAATGAAGGTGGTGTTGGCTTGTTTTTGTCTTAAAAGTACTGATTAATTAACAAAACTCACACAGAGTTACTCCATTAATCCAGAGTTTAATTTCCAGGATTTTGGAAGGGAAAAACTAGGAATTTGCAACAAAAAAAATGTCTAATATTCTGTAATGAAAATGGAAAGTGAGCAGAAAAATTATATGCCGGAAAACATTTCACGGAAATGATTTCAACTTTCACTTTATCCGAAGAAAAAAGGAAGGCCAATGACCATGACTAGTTCTGTCTTCTTATCAGTTCCTAGTTATCTAAAATAGACAATTTCCAAAGTCTTAAAAGAAGACTAGTAGACACGTAAATGGTTCCGCTTCCGGTAACTTTACTTTAAGCTAATTAATGTTCGTTATTAATTGTGTAATACAAATAATCTAAAAGTGAGTCAACTTACCGCTTTTTAGATGTAGTATAACAAAGTGTAATGATTTTAATACCCGGGTATTCCGTATTCTGGTTACGCAGAATGAATATATCCAAGAATACTATTGCTGCTGTCGAGTTGTCGATTCGAGCGAAACTGAGAAAGGAAGGTAGAAAGAGGGTTCAAGTTCGTAAAAAAGTAAAGTTGCCGTATTCACACAGGACAAAACTTTTATTCCCTAGAGTCGTATTTTAATGGAGTTACTTTCAAAATACTATAAATACGAAATACTGATTTTCACATTCAATAAAACTTAAAACTAGATTTAACAAAATTACAAACTTCAATTTATAAAAATTTCATATACACCCTACTCATCCAAAGGCTAAATTCAGACTGAAGAGAGGAAATCTTTTCACTCAGGAGAAAATCCTTCTCTCCCTTCTTCAAACATTTTCTTATCCCTCCATCATCATCATCAACCCTTACTTGGCCATGGCCACCATGGAACCTACCAACCCCTCTCACTCAAATTACGCTGCGCTGCGCTTTTTCAGCGATTTACTCAGTTTACTAATTTTTTCAATAAATATTAGTTAAATTCAATAGTTTTCAATTTTCAAAATTCTTGTGAAAAAATTTCAAACTGTTTTTTAAACTTATAATTTTCAACTTTAAAATGTTATTTTTGATTTTTAATTTCTTATAATTGATTTTTGATAAGACTAATTTAAGATTCTTTAGAAACTTTATTTAAGAGCCTCGTAACAGCCATAAATTCAGTCAGACTTTCCCCCTCTTTCTTTTCTAACGTTTAAAAAATGGAAGAGTTTAGAAGTGAAAGTGAAGGAAGGATGATGGTGGAGTTGGAGTGTTGCTGTTGGTGGTGAATTGTCTGTCGTGTTGTTGGTTTCTTTTGGTTTTTTTAAACATTACGATAGAAAAAGAAAGGCAAAATGTTTCGCTTTCTTTTTACAGAAGAAATATAAACTTGGTTGGTGACTCCTACACTTTTGCTTACTGATGGAAAGAAACAGGGAAAGTTAGTAGAATGTTGTTACTTTTTCTTTCTTCTTAAATCGAGGAAATTGCATTAACCAAACCCTTCTATTCATTTTCGATCGTATAAGGATTGTAAAGTGCATCCAAGTAGTCTTTTATTCAATTTCCGCAACTTCATCCCATCATGAAATCAACTCTCATCCCATTTAGAATGACTTTCTTCTTTAAAATAAGTTTACACAACACTCCCACTACATTTACTTTCATTTTATAATTTTATTTTGGTTGGATTTTGTTTATTGAATGAAACTCTACTTTAAGACTTTGGAAGTATGGGAACTTGTCAAATCAGTTTTATTTTTAAGAGAATGATTCATTTCATTGGAATGGAATTATTTTCTCATCATTCGTTTCGTTTTTTTCTTTTATTTGCGGTGAATGAAAGTTAGAAAGGAAGAAGGCGAAGAAAAGTAAAGCCTCTTTTTCTTAGGCAGTAAACATGATCAATCAATCAGAAATTCTATTTCAGTAAAGTAAACATTGAATCTATTAATCAAAAGAAAAAGATAGGCTTAAGCGGAAGATGAGTTTCCGTTCGTTTTCCTTGTTCGTGAAGTGGCTAAGGGATCACTCAAGGCTCAGAATTTCCGATTGGAAATTATTTTATTCTTACATTCCACAGTTTTTCTGATCAGTAACTTGAAGCGAATCTATATTTAGACCCAAATATTTGAGGTGAGTATATACCTTAGATCTGATATCCGGATTGGGATTTCTTTCCCTTGAGAGGAACCACAAAATTTCTAGAAAGAAAGAATGAATTCCATGTTTTAATATTAAAGACTCGTAGTATAGAAAAAAAGAATCGATATTTTCGTCAGTAGTATTCTGCTTATATTCCTTACGGAAATTAAGAAGTCCAGCAAAATCAGTACAAGACCAAACGATAGAAAACTGTTTGTAGTCTGTCTTTAGAACCCAATAAGGAGCTTCTCCTGCCACTTGAAAAAAATATAAGAAAGGGACTTTCATTTTTGTAGAAGAGAGATTAGGAGAAAGTTAATTGTGTAACATTACATGGAACGCTTGGAAAAGTAACTCCGAGTTTGGCTGAACTGTCAGATGAAATTAGACGGGCTTTACCATTTATTGTTCGCAATTTTCCAGTTCTACAGATATAAATCATAACATGAACCACAAACACAAGATATATTGATATTGAAACTTACGCTTGTTGAATCTGAGAATTCAGAACTCCAACAGATCCATTTCCGTAATTTGTGTACTGAGCTGTTATACATTTTCCACCCAATTCAAACACAGCAAAGTATTTTTCAATTTCATACCATTTTCCAGCATACTAAAAGTTAAATAAACATATTATATTCACATTCAAATGAGCATAGTCATTAAAGTAAGAAATCAATTCTGTGGAAATGTTATCGTTGCTGTTTAAGCAGTTTATACAATAATGCTTTGATCATTATCCTTCAATAACTCTTCAATGTATGATTCTCATAAACTTAAAATAGAAATCATCATCAGCAAGAATAAATATAATTTTGATGACTATAGGATAGTGTTCGGAATCATTTTATGACTCGATATAGTTTTATTAACTGACACGGTAAATTATAAACAGATCAAAGGGAAATGCGTATTTTAAACTTACTTCATCCGGTTTAAAATCTTCTACCACTGGATAATTTGGACAGCGTCCTATTGACGGTATTTGAGCCAAAGTCGATCTTATAAGAACTGAAGTGAAAATTGTAATAAGAAACATCGAAGAATCAATATAAATTATCTTTGCAAAATTCATTGTGTCTCTCTTCAATCAGATTGTATCTTTAGTTATAAAATGTTGGAGTAAATAAAATATAAAAATACTTTAAATATGTATGGAATATTCTTTTGTCCAGCACATTCAACGACGCACTACTTTAATTTATTTTCACACATTTAAGATCAGATACTCAAACAACAATACCTCACCCTCTTATCTTGCATAATGCTTTTGTACTACCAAAAACAACGTCAACAATTATTAGATAACTTTTCTTTTGTTTATAATGTAAGTTATTTAAGATGTAAAATTCCCATTATTCGTCACGCAAATTTTAGGGGGTTGGTTTGGTGGTTCACATTAAAGTGATAAAAGGTATTCATTCTTGGCTTGATTTTTTTTGCAACTGCATGTTAACATGAAAATCAGTTTCTTTAAAAATTCAGATCAATGTCTTAAGATTAGACTAAATTTATGTTATCTTCTATCATGAATTGTCCGGAATAATGTATAAAAGGTAATAATTTTGTATTTTTATTTCAAAAAATCATTCCTTGTTTGGATACAAAATTTTTTAGCTTGACGTGATATACTAGTTTAGAAAGCTCAATGACCTGATTATTCTAACATGGATGAAACGAACATAAATTTTTTTCTACAGCAAAATTTATTAAACTGATTTAATTACCACCCGGGTTTCTAACAATTAAATTCCATTCTTATTTCATTTCTTGTGTCCATGCGGTCGTCGAAATTGGATCTCTAAAAAAGAATTAAGAAGAAATTTTTTCTTGCTTGTCATTCAGTAGCAGATGGACCCATGCATGTTAACCTTCATGTTAATCCCTGAATGGTTTTTAAAAACGAAAGGACTCTCCCTTCTTCCTTCATTTCATCCTTATATGATCCTTTTTCCTTATTATTTTCACGTAAGTGCCAAAAAGGTAAAAAGGAAGGAATGATGTGACGGGTAACCCTATTTTTTGTTAAAAGCCCAGCTTCACATCTGCCACTTCCTTTCTAATGGTGGACACTGCACTCCTCCAGTGTGTTAAAACGCCATAAGCTTTGTATTAAAGGACTCAGAGAGTAAAGGGATTAACCAAATAATTTAATTGACTTACAAGGATGGAAAATGGAATGACACAGTGGACTTAACCATTTCTGTATCTTCTACTTCCATAAAAAGTAAAAGTGTTAAGCTTCATAAACTTTGACCCGACATAATGATTTTAAGATGACAGGACAGTGGAACGGATTAGCTAAAAGTGAGCAAAAGGGAAGGATATAATACCGGAATTCCACTCGTAGAATATTTGTAATGCAATATCCCTTCTTTCAAAATTCAACAAACTAATTACTTTTCCACCAGGGATAAACATATCCAATTTCACATCAGAAGGAAAAGACTAACAAGTAACCACTACTGTATCACCATATGGTATCAATGCATATGGGGTCGAATTCAAACGGAAAGGTCGGGAAGAAACGATACCCTTTTAAAATTTAGAAGATCATCATAAATTAAACCTCATGAAGAGTTTGATAGGTAACCACCATAGTCATTGTCAGTCACCCCCTTCTTTCCTTCAATATATTGAATTTCAAGATAAGAAAATATAATGCTTTCACTCAATCTCCCAACACGCACTCACGGAAACTGTCATGCATAATCTTAAGATTAGAATGGATTGCAGAAATTGGAGAAAATGTCTCTTGTTTACAAAGAAAATTGTTGAAGAAATGTTATACAACTGTCACCTTTAGGTTAAACCAATTCATCATATTCTTCAATGGTAAAAATATTTCTCCCAATTGCATAATAGTAAAACCATCATTAGATTTCCGAAAGTCGATGATAATTTTACTACTTCCTCATCTATATCCTGTGATGTGAAGCAGGTAATTTCAAGAAGTGTTTATGATCCCATTCCTTGAGTGAGAGAACGTGCTTCTTAATTCCGAAGTTGTTTAAGATATTTTCCAAGTTTTCAAGGATAGTAAATAATAATGGTTATGTGTGGCTCCAATTGGATGTTGGATCTAAGGTGTCCATGGATGAATGGATTGGACATCTGCTCCTTGTCTCGCCAGGAGGAGAGCAGATGAAGATCGAGAAGTATATTTTAGTTTAGAGCAAGAAGGGAGCAGGTGGTCGCACGTCCAATGAAAAATAAAAGGAGGCCCTTGCATTTTATCGCGTGCTCCGCATATGCGAGAAAACATCTTTGACTGACCCAGGCTCAAGAAAAAGATCTTAAGGAACCCTTCTTCTTTCAACTCCACTAAGGTTCCCTTTAAGTCTCATGTAAGACAGATGTTCAGCAGAAAATTCTTCTGGAGCAAGCCGCAGCTTCATCATCACCACAAGACCCAATTTTAATCTTTGATTAACCCTCTTTCTCCACGAGCGAACTCTCAAAAGAATCCCCCTTTCACCCAATCAGAACTCACTAGCAAGTTATTCTAAAATTTAATCCTATTCACTCATTGATGAGATAACACGTAAAACTGCAAGATTGGTGCTTTAAATTAAAATTTAAAGTAAGCTTTAAGTCTCTTTTTTGAAAGCATCCCCATTCCAATCAAATATTTACAACTGTAGAAGCGGCTTCAAAAAGGCTTGTGGGGTAAGGGTTGAAAGCACTGCCCCAGTCAATGCTCAATCTGGGACAGGCAAACTGTATCCAAATACCACCACTAGAAATGCTGTTAGAATGAATCCAAATGACTTAAATCCTTTATAATGATGCTTTTGGTTTGGTTAGTGAAAATTATAAATGCGATCTTTAAGCATAATGAAAATTGTCAATCGCAACGTATTGATTGATTTCTACAAAGTAATTTTAGTTTTGGATTCTTCATTTTCAACCAAGGAAGACAGAGATTTATTAATTATTTTTATTAAATGACAGTAGGAATTTTGGTCAAGCATTTTATTTAGACATAAGCATAACTTTTGATTCGTTGTCACTGTGACGAAAAGTGAGAGACCGGTTAAGGCTAAGTTACTGTATCCCATGAGGGATTCTTCAATTTTGAATATTATGTTTTTGAAAAAAGTGAGTGAATAAATGAATTTCATTCAATCGATTAAAATTTTAGTCAAATATTTATAAATTTGAATCGATCAGGTCAGAGTTCAACTTGAATTCATTATGAGTTTTACACGCGTAAGTTTTTACAATATTTCTGCTTGTAAAAGCAGTTCATTTTTAGCCGCAGACAGCGTAGCTGGAAAGGCTTATGGTTTTACCAATTCCGGCCGTCCGTCCGGCCGTCCGG
>JAQGCN010000198.1:0-34797 GCA_034699725.1 Friesea truncata
ACCACCGCTCTAGGCTTTGTGGGTCGGGGAGAAAATGGCTGCCATAAAAAGTGTCTTTACTTCTGGGACATGCTTTATAAGGAAACATTTGGTTTTTGACACCTAGTAAATAATGTATTTTTAATATCACTTCATTATTATCTATTTTCCTATGGTATTGTAATATTTTTCTAATATAATATCCACCCCAACACCATCACCACCACACCTTTGTCCTTGCATGCACTACTCATAAATGTCAAAAACCAGGTTGACGTGAAGAAAAAAAGTGACAGGACTTTCCTATTCTTAAGACCAAGAAGACGAGGGACATGAATTGGATTATTTTCCTACCTAAGTGAAAAATGTAATCAATGGTTGTAATTAAGAATCCAGAGGATGAAGATCAAAACGATATAAATTCAATATCACGTCAATAGAACCAACGAACCCGCACAATTGATCCCAATCATTTTTTTCAATCACGCTCTTGTTTAAAGCTCCAATCAAGAGGGTGATACGCAAATTTTTTTTGCTTATTTATTTTTCTGCACAAGTGCTTATCTCATACTTTTTAATCAACTGATATCCATCAGTTAGGTTTAGGTGAGTTTAATAAATCAAAATATCACAGGTAAGAAAGCTGCCATCAAAACACTTGCAATTGTTTTCTTATGATATGAGACAATATAATTTACTTATGCATGCAAAGTTTAACATGCTTTACTATGGGATTGAAATTTGAAAAGAAATATATTAAAATTTATAAACTTCTTATTATTAGGCGTAGCCTATGAAAAAATTTAAAAAAAAAAGAAAATGTCAGAACATAAAAAAATAAGGTCAGTCAGAATAATTATTTGTTTTATCTTCATTGTTCATTGGAGCAACCTTGTCTGACACGCCGTAAAATAAGAATCTATCACTATAACTCTAAATCTCATCAAGTTTCCCAATCTTTTACCCCCATAAATGTACAGATACTAAAATGGAATTAGAATCTCTATTTTTTTCATCACGTAACTTAATATGGCTTATAGTTAGTTATCAGGAAAACATAAAACCCGGGCTATGGACAGAATTTTTGGTTCAGGTGTTGTGTTAGGGTGGTTAAGCATTACAAAGTAAGATTGTTAAACTTTTAAGCCAGAATAGTAATAAGTGAAGTGGTTCATTTATTTCCCGGGCCACAACTCACATTCATTAAAAATGGTCTCTGGTGTATAAGGGATGAAGGAAAAGAAGACAACTAAACTATGAGCTACACCCTCATTTACTATGGACTTGACAGATTTTTCATATTTCGTGTAAAGTTAAATAACTCCAGTCATGTAGTTACTTCCAAACATTCTTATAACTAGTTGAAAACCAAATGAAAAATATTTCATTACTATCCACTGAATATTTTTTTTTGTTTCTGAATTCTTGAAACAAGAAAGTCCAGAGATGACCTCAGGTGAGGTTACATTTTACTTTACCTTATACATAAAATTACAACTAAACAACTGCTCACATGTGCATTAAGGATTCAGTCAGCCAGTCTAAATTCCATGCTATACTCGAAAACCTGATGCTGCTATTGCAGCATTAATCCCTTGATCATAATTCATACCTTTTACGAGTGGAAAAGAGGTGTGATGGATTGGAGGCTTGGAGCTTAGGAACAGTCTTATGAACCAATGGATCGTGTTCATTGAAGTAATTCATGGAGATGATGATTCTGATAATAATAGGAACAATACTCTTGTACACAATCTTGCTTTAGAACACACGCCGATCGTTTTTAAGGTACAAATCTAAAGATTTACATTTTTATACTTAAAGTTTTACTTTTGGATTATAAAAATCCTCTTAGGGTCAATTGGTCATAAGAAAGTTTTTTCTTTAAAAAATTCCCACGATATAATATTTAGTTCTTTATATTCAATTCCTATTCGAGTATGAATTATTAACACTTGGACAATTTCTTCAATTATCATATCACAATGCGCATTTCATGGGTAGAGGAGATCATGAATATATGAAAATTATAATAAATTGATCCATGCAGTAGTAATTTTTTTATATATCTGTTTTGATGGAAAGATCTCCATGTTTCCGTACATCCTGCCTCATTTAGTTGATCATTCTGCGACATGGAAACCACAAATACACAACAATAGAAACGGAGATGAATAGGAAGGGAGGGTTGACGGGTGGGGATGAATAGGGACTGGGACACATCAGCCCAGAACCAACGGAAGAAGCTTCTGCTTTAATCAAAAAAGTTTTTGCATTTTCTATTGTAATCTCCTTCCTACTAACGAATGAATTTCCCACCCCACCGTTAGCCATTAATCTAAACTTTCAACCAAATGGCTAAAATTGACATTATTTGCGAATTTGGTATAATGTCAATGTCAACGCAATTCAATTTTGCACGAAACGAACAACGTCAGTAAATGACGACGCCTTCTAAGTTAATGAAATACATTCTGAAAATATTAGGATCCATCACTCTCATTAATTCTTCTATCTAAGGGACTCAATAGAAAAATCAACTGTTGATGATCCAGTTAATACTATCCCAAGACCCAACTCAACATGAAGCCTACTTTAGAATTTGAAGTGAGAAGACAACAATAGACATCACAAGAAATGATGTTGTACTTGTAGGAGATACAACAATATCGAAAATACAACAATATAAATCTTCATTTTAGTATGGCAAATATTACTACACACAAATGCATATAAAATAAAATTGTTTCGTTATTTCATTGTAATATTGTACTTATATTCTCCAGAGCTATTTTTAATATTTGTACAAAATAAATATTTCAAGAATTATTCACAGTTTAATTATGTTTATTATAGTAGATACAAAATAAATAGTTTATACAAAATACGGTAAAGAAAATCATCATCTTCCATTGGATTGTCCACGTGCTCATTAACTATACATAGTCCTACTGTCATAATAATAGAAGATCTTAAGAATAAAATTCGTGATTATGCTTTGATGAATATCATGAAAAATATACAGTGTAACAGATAGATGATGTCTATGCTACTACTCCATTTTTGAAGTACCTTTGTTATTATAGTCTAAAATTCAAGCAGTGATTGATACACTTCTTATTTTTATCTCCATCTTACTACATGGCACCTGAGTCTCATGAAAAGGTGAGGCTTTAAGGGAGATTTGTTCACCTATACACATAACATGCCGTAGGTGATCCTTTAGACGAGGCCAAACCCATCACACGTTAGTAGTGGGTACAAACTCTGAAGAAATGACATCGTGGATCTGATAGTGTCAATGAATCGACCAAACCCAAGATACCACCGTTGTTGTTGAAATTGCCAATTCACGCCTCTCCTATTACCAAAATCGGGAATTAAGCAACTCGTCTAGAGATTAGAGGAACAATATTTACTCTCATTGAGTCTAAGCTAATTTGAACTTAATTGAAATTAACACTCTTGTTATATCTATCCTTTCACATCTCTCTTGTTAGACATTTCCTTCCTGTTAGGACAAAATGGACCATTGAATTGTATCCTAATGAAATGAGTATGTAAGAAACAGATATCCACTACGAGTCTACGACAAAAGGAGTTCTTATATTACATTCCTTCCAGGAAAAAATCTTAATTGGCAATTATTGGATAGAAGAGAAAGAACGCTACTACACGTTAGTAAACAACATAAAAAAGAAAGAAGTAAAAGTTAAGATAGAAAAGATGTAATTTCGGATTTCTTTCTTAGAGATCATCTTATGCTGCCGCTTTTCTACGGATGATTAAGAAGAGTGAGTGATGCTGGATGGATGATGATGAGGTTGATTTTTCTGCTCTGGTTCTTCTTTTTTAAGAATGCCGAGATTCATCCTTTTGCAAAGAAGATTGAAAACCATAGGGGATCTTAAATGTCCAGTCAACTTAATCTAAAGTAGTGATCTTTGAGTTGAGACGTTGAGGATTACAATAAAAACCACAAAGAATTGATTTCAGTTCGAAGGGTTCTCTAAGATAATAAAATACCAAAGACCACATGGTTCAAAAAAGAGATTCGTATCTTCAAAATCAAGAATCAGAAAAAAAATAGACCCTTTGAGCAGATTTATTATTAGTGAGCTTCCATACAATCAACGAACCCCATTTCCTTCGGTCCTTGTGCCTATAATGTATTATTACCCCTGTTATTAATTTCCCCTCAAAGTCCGGAGGCATCGCTGAAATACTTCATCCGTCATCATCATGAGTTTATTCCAGGAGATCTGGATTTGGTGGGTCCTTCCTAATTCACTAACGAATCCCCCCTTTTTCATATGGGTTCTGTCTTACCTCTTGGATTGTAATCAAATGAAATGGAAAATACAACTTGTCTGGTTCCATTTGTCAGGAAGGGGCATATGGTATTTTCTTGTTTTCTATTATGTCAAACCTTATTGCTTATACTCTGAATTTCTGTGGTTTTGTTTAGATCAGACTTCATTAGGATGAAAAAGGAGGCGACTGAACCAGTTCTTGTAGACTAGTGAAAGCCTCAAGGAGAAAATTCATCTCAAGGCTTCATCTTCATAATCCATTTATTATTGTTCTGGATTAAGTATTAAAGCCTCTGCCTACAACAACTGCCAACCAAAGAAAAAGACTTCGAAACAGTGTTACCTTTTCCTTGTACAACACTAATTGAAACAATTAAAAATTGTGTTTATTAAACCAAATGATGATCATTCATACATGTGTTAATATACGAGTTCATAAATTTTTTTCTCCTGCTTCTAATTTTTGAAGATGCTTAAACTTTCTTTATTTCTTTTTCCGTTAATTTTCTTTTCCAACCTTGGAATTGAGATCAAAACAACAATCTATGAAGTATTTTAGGGTTAGAACATTATGGGCTGGACCAACCCACTACATCCACCACCACCGCTCTTAGCAATCCTCGAAATCCTCAAATTGAGGAGTAAAACACAATCATCATCATTAACTGAAAGAAAAGAGGGATGAAACTTAGGAGATCAGAGTTAAAGTTTTGTAATCTAACACTACACTTCACTCCAATTCTAAGAAAGATCCCACGAAAATCTTTGAAGGGAGAAAAGGGCAGATCTCCTTAAGTGCTTGAAGGGATTTCCTGAGATGCCAGATGAAGAAAAAGGTCATTTTCTTAGTAAGAATTTGAAAGATTTGGAGCTGGAGGGTCAGAGAGCTTTTTAAGGAGGGGAGTGTTTTTTCCTTCATTTTCCAGTTTTTTGAGTTGTTGTTTAAAAGCAAAGTAAGGGATTAAAATTTTTAAACGAAGTCCACATGTGGATACTTTTTTTTTCGCAGACCCTTTTTCTACTAATTACCCACTCTAATTTTCAAAAAAGAAAAAGTAACTTCTTTCAAAAATATATATATATATGTTGGGTGTGGATCAGAAGAAAATGTTTTTTGAAACAAAGGAAACGTCTGTTTAAACTTAAACTTCTTATGTAACAAGTGACTTGTATTTTTTTGAAAAATATCTTGAGAACCTGACCCAGATATATCCGGTAGCGGTGTTTGTTTGAACTAATATAATATATTTTCTTTGAAAATTATTTTCAACTTCGTAACATACTAATATATGTAAGGATTACTAAAAAAATTTATTAATTTTTCTACGCTTTACTGTGTTGTTAAAATGGAAATTTTTCATATCAAGGCCTCTTACATAATTCTAACCCAATTTTATTGAAATCAATATTTTATGTTATCGTAACAAGAATGTAAAATATTATAAAGTTAAAAAGTAACAAATCATGAAATTTTTCTTAAAATGACACTTATATGTCTAGATCCTTGCTAAAAATGGGTTGGGTTCAAACATTTCATTTTCATTTTAAAAGGGGGTGGTTTTTATATTTCATTTTTGAATAATGTCAAGCCTCGGAGCTGTTCGAAAGGGTTGAAATGGGTTACGTAAAATGTTCACAGGTTGAATTAATTTGCTACCTCACACTTGACTTAAAAAATGGGTGTTTTAAAAACATAACACTCACATCATGGATATGTGTATGTGTAACGCGTAATGATTTATTTATTTAGCCTAATGGGTTCCTTAAGTGTCACTTTTTGATTAGTCACAGATCTAAAAGAATTACATACACGAATTTCAGGACATAAAATTATTAGCTTGAGGCTGACAGATTCATGGAATGGAAGGTTTACTTAATTTTAAATTCACTTTAATTCATTTCATTCTTTTGAACATGAACGAACATATTACACTTGCAAAGAAAGATGGAGATAACATCATTAAAAATCTTATAACTTTTTCCTTTTACTTAAAAACTTTTAAGTACATTTTGAGAGAGGCCGATGCCTTTTTTTTTACTTTTGCTAAAAAACCCCAGGAAAAAATTAGCATTTTACAAGGAAGAAACATATGCTCCCTAACAACGTTATAAAGTATATGAAAATTTACTTTCGTAAAACCAGCAAGCAAGCACCCCCAGTAAGCAAACCATTTTCAAAGGTTTACAAAAATTTATATTCACAAACATATACCGAATTCAAGACTCAAAAAACTTCACTTTCTTCCATCTTTTTCGCATCCAAGAGAGAGATTAATACTTGTTTTATTACAAGAACGTGGTGGTGGAATACGATATGCGAATGGAAAAACTTGCAATACGAATATAATTACTAAGCAATTTAGTAGAAATGAGAGTATTTTTTTTTACAGAGGTATTTACTAATACCTATCTTTATTGGATTTTGACATACACACTCGCGGTAGTGGTGGCCGTAGTTGTCTAAACATATTCTTGTATCCTATTAGAATAGAACCAAACATTGATTATTTATACAGATTGAATATTTCATATGAACAGAGTAAATACAACATGATGCCTATAAACATAATACAAGAATATAAACTTAAGATACCCTTTTATAAGCCTTAAGTTTTATGTTTTGTAGTCAATATTAATCGCTATGCAGAAGGTGTTTTGAAGCCCTTGTACTGCAATTTGCTGAATCTTCAAAAATCAAGGTGCTAAGTTTTTAGTGATATGGAATCCGGTCCTGCTGGAAAGCGAGTATTCAAATGAGCCCTCCTCGCTTGTGCATAATACCTAAGTGAGTTAATCATACTTCCATTTCCTTTACTCAAATGTCAACAAATTCATGTTTATGACAATGGACCCTAAGGGTCAATTCCATCCCTATATTTTATAACTCAAACATAAAAAAATTTTATACCGCCTACAAATCTTAGGCAAATGAAGTCAGCCAGTGATTCATTTTTTTTGTATTTCAAATAAATGGAAGATAGAATAAAATAACATTAGGACCTATTAGAAATTATAATGTCTACCTTAAAAGATCATCTCATCTCTTTCCAAAATTCAATCCCACATTTTCTTTGAAAAGATACCCTTTTTCACGATTTAAAGATCAAAAATGCCCTAAAACAACAAATCCACCTTACTTATGTTGACTCATTCTTCAAAAATCAACCTGGTAATTAGTAATGCAAGGGACTCGACTCGTGATTAGAATCATAAGAAAAAGGATAACTTAAACTTGACCTTTGCTACGAAAACCAGAAAACAAGAAAAAATATTCACATACACATAAGACAAGAAATTATGAAAAGAAAGAAGGGTATTAATCTATCTACTCCACGAACTAACTAATCGACTCTCACGGTTTCTCATAATGAACGTAAATAATTTGTTATGATTTTTTTCATTGCTTTGTATGTTATATAGCTCGACTTTACAGAACATATTAGTTAATTTAAGGTGTTATTCACCTTCCTTTAACTAGGATATGCGTAAGAATAGGCACACATGGATTTTTTTTTATTAAGGAGCTTATACGTCGTAAACGATAAGGATCTTGATATCCTCATTCACGCCTTGTTCCCATACAAGTCACCATTGGAATTCACTTGAGTTTTGTGATATGAAAAATCTATTGTTAATTTGGAAGTTCTGGCCCAACTCCTTCCTTCTTTTCTAAACGCTGCGTTTCATAAATACAATGGAAACAATAACAAAGTTTTAACCAGAAACTAAAAGTACATGCCTTGCCATGTCATGTCCAATACAAACTTCAACTGACCAAATGTTACTCAAAGTTTTTCATCTCATATCGAAGAATGCAAAGGCAATAAGTTCACTCAACCTCAAAACTTTTCATTCACTTTTGACTTCCACATTCGCATATTGGACTCTCTTTATAGTAGAATATCCAAGATCCAATCCACTTATATTAAAATTTGGGCGTTGTACATTATAATATATTGTTGTATTATTTCGTCTAAATATATTCACTTTTAAAAATCCTACTTCTGTATATATTGTTCCTTTTACATACTCATTGCACAAAATGCTAACCGTACCTACGAATTCGTGCGTGTTATCATTATAACTTATACAGATCTAAGTAAATTCTTATCAACAGTTCTGGATCATGTCTCTAACGGTAGGCATACATAAAGCTATGAATGACATTTGAATCTTTGTGTGTATTAGAATGACTGTATATGACAGGTGAATGTCCGACGCGGGTCCTGATCTGGTGGTAATCTCTGAAATGAATCACGCTATGATTTTGTTTTGGTAGTAGCCCTTTGGATAATGAGATAAGAGGAAATGGCCGTTAATTGCGGTGAAAAGTAGGACTTGAAAGTTCATGAAAATCACGATGAATCTTCAAGAATCGTATAATAATGGGAGAGGATCTTTTGGAATATGACAAGGACATATTGTGTGGGACTGTTGTTATTCATAGGATTGCCAAATATTGTGATTTGAATGAGACCAAATGATGATGATATGGCAGAAAGAGGAAGCTTTTGCGGATTTTGAGGATGAGGATGACAGGGAAGAAGGATTTCCTTCTGACAGAAGCTCAACTCCCCAAAATCTTTTGTCTGATCCTTTCTTCGGCGTTATTATTATTTTTCTGCATGACGTAAAGTGGATGCATCATCTTCTTCGTGCTTCTTAAGACATACAATTCTTTTAAACTTGGTTTTCGTAATGGAAAAAAGACAGTGGAGTAGTGGTCCAAGGGATTATTAAATGAAAAATAATGATAATCATCTAATGGGAATAATAGTACATGACGAAATGTCATGCGAGTCATGTCATTTTCTTTAAAAGTTGCTCCCTACTCTTTTCTTTCACTCTCTTTAGTTTTAATGTTGATAGTGATCAGTAAAATTTATAAAGAATTTCCATAATTCTTTTGAATCCGTTGTCTTTTCATGCCTGGATCTCCCCACTGGCCACCACTCCTAACACTAACTACTGAACACATCTCCTGATGTGTGAAGAAGACTTAAAATGCCATGCCACCCTTTCTTTAAAATGTTTCTAAGAAAAATTTTAATTCCGACTTTTATTAGATGAACTTTTCACATCCTAGTGACTGACCGCAGAGATCCGTAATAATGATGATCTCTATAAATAATAATGATAAGAGTGGTTTTGGTTTTGCATTTTGAAAATTCATCTTCATCATCCATGTCAATCATATAACTGAACTCGGAATAACAATGACTGAGCAGCTTAATATTTAAGAATCCAAATCCCACCCAACAACAAAAGAAAAGAATGGAATCACAATCAACAAAATACATACACAAGTCACACGTAACGAGTCAAGTCAGGTGCAAATTAGCAATCATTTAAAATCTCTCGTCACAACAAACTTACTCTGCAACATTTGAATACATAAATTCTGCAGTTAAACGAAATCGACCCTGCCCTATTGTCAACTCCATTACTGGTAGTTAGTTGTGGTTGCATAAAAATATTTCATTTATACGCTACTTATCCCTGCCCAAAAAATGAAGGAGACACCATGGTGTGAGATGGGTTTTAGATGAGATCTTTTTGTTTACGAAGAAGGTAGAGACGGCAAATGTTGATTTTAAGATGCTTCCCATTGTATAGTAGAAATATTACCGTAAATCCTACAACATCAAGAAGTATGCCTTTTTTAAATGTAATTTTAAGTGTATAAATTTTAATATTTAGCTAATATAAGTTTCGTTTCAAAAGTTGAAGAGAAAAATAATACTTAAGATTTATTGGGAATGAAGACAAATGGATCAACTTGTAGGGCTTACTGGATAAAATGAATAAGTCCATTTGAGAAATAAGACCTTTTACACAGGTTTTCAATAAAGCTTTTACGGTACAAAACGACGTCATAAGAAATGACAAGCTTTTTATCACTCCACAAGACGTGAAAAAACTGAAAGGTAGGGAAACTAAACTGCGTGTCTGAAATTCATATCAATTCTTAAGATCACGATTCTAAGAGACCTGATTGAGGATTTTCAAATGATTTTCCAAGTAATAGGACAAGATTTGTAGTTTTTACTTAAATTCGTGAATTGAATTAGTCAGTTCTTCTGCATTTCTTAGATGCGTATAAATGGCCAAAGAATACCCCTTTTTCACCCTGAAATAAAATTTTTCACGCTTAATTTGTCTACATGTAGAGAAAAGGTTGAAAACAATGCCACATTACAACTTTTAATTTTCTATCATCATTGTATGATAGTCCACTCTTAGAATATTAGTCTGGAGATGAGATGATGAGATCAGAGCTTTTAGTTCTAATGTATAATTATTACAAAAACGAATTTGTCGGCGACGTACGTTCTAAAATGGGCATAGGACTCATTTGATCAAGGGTCTCTTACTAATTTGTCAATTCCTTTTAAAAGCCTCTTCTTCGTAGCCACAGGAAACACGCAGAGTTTTTACATTGGCTTTAGAGATGCGATACGCACATTTTGGGTGTGGCACGTAAAAAAGTAAAAAGACTTGTTATGCAAATCCCAACTTATTCCCCGTGTGAGCAATTTATAAAGGTACACGAGTTATATATACGATGGTACTATGCGTTTCATATTCTTTTTTATACCATATCAAACAAGAGATTGAAAATGGAGAAAGTTTAAATATTAGAAATAGGATACACAAGAAAAAACTGATTCGTCTTATGAGCATATGTCACAACGTTTTTTCAGTTTATGGGATCAGGAACTTGGAGGCAGAAAAAGAGAAAAATTTCATGGTGAGAAGAAAACAAGATCATTGGTGAAATGAAAAGGGAAAGCCATTTCTAATTCGATTATCATTTCACTTTTTCACCAAATCCGATACGGCCTCTTCTATATATCAGAGAAATGACGAGCAATGGATTGGAAAATTATTAATACGGAATCCCCAATTTGACCATTGACCCTCTAGGCTAGAAAAAAAGAGCGGCTTATAAGAATCAAAAGACGCACACATGCATGACATAAATATTAGAAATCTGTGGTTAAAGTCTTACATAATGAATTAGGAGATGCAGTATAATAATGATTTAGAGTTAAAATTACTTTATATAGTAATAAGAGTAAACGTAGCGTGTGGAGGACTGTCTGTGTAGGGTGGGCTATATTTTCCAATCACATACATTCATTTCCAACTGAATTCCTTTCTCCTATATTTTCAAGAATCAGCCTGAGAAAGAAATCAAATCTCTTTCTTCTTCGGACTTAATGAACCGTAGAGATGTAGTTGAGCAGAGCACGGAAGGGTTAAGACAAATATACGAGGCGAGTCAAAAAGTAAAAGGATCCCCCCATCTACCACCCTAATTCTTTGCATCTGTCTACTGTCATGTCACCTTTCTACCCTCCTTATATTTTAAGCTTCCTATTCAAAGAGTCCGTTGTCGATTCGGATGGATAGAGAAGCACAAATTTTGTTTAACGAGGCCGAAGTGTTTCTCATTACATCACGGAATTTTAAATGGTGTCTCCCACACCCTTTACTATATTAAACTCAATTTCAATTTTATTTCATTTTTTTCAAGAGGAGAAGGAGGAGGGTTGAAGAAATTGTGTGTAGATCATTATAATATTTCTATCTTCACTTTGGATTTTTTTTTAAACGGACCAATAAAAATATCAATGCTAATTAGCTTGTCAGAATTTTTTTTTTCTAAAAAATGAAATCTGTTTTATAAAGAATTTGATTTAACTCTTTTACATTTGCATTTTAAAAATTTATAAAAAGCAATTGCAAGTTCTGCATTACTCAAGATTATTAAAAATTAAATGAATTTTAAAAGGAGTTTGAAGATGAACTCCCTTCTTCTTAGAAAGAGAAATCAACGACTTTCTAATTTAACATCGTAAAGTCTCTCTGGGATTAAACCACTTAAGTTATTATCCTACAGCACTTTCTCAAAATCTAGAATGACACTGACGCAATTAGCTAGAGGGTAAGAAAGGAAAGCAAGTAGTGTAGAGAGCTCCTAGTTTGATTTAATTAAGAACCAGAGTCCATTGAGTACCACACAAAGTTTGAGGTTGGAGGAAGAGGAAAGAGAGTCAAAATCAAGTGAGCGTTTGTTAGTTCTACCCAAAGTGAAAGTTGGAGAAAGCAAGAGAGATCACGTTGTAATCCCGTTCCTAAAATGTGTCATACGATGTGTTGGATTTAAAAATGGCTTTTGCACTTCCTCCCATCTGGCTCACTTCCTTTCCTAGGTCATTTGATTTAAGTTAAAGTGGCAGTATATGGGCCATGATGGGCGGGCCGGCGTAGTAACAATTCCGGTCGGAATCTTTATTCCCTGTCTGAGAAATAGGATTACAATTGGAATTCATGTTAGAGATTGTAAAAAAGAACAAGGGCGAGAATGAGATGATTCCGAGGAGTGCTCACTCCTTTCTTGAAGATTGTTGTTCTTAAGGGCCTCCCCTTTTTTCTATCCAGGAATATTTCTACGGCAGATGAATAATGAGAAAACCTATTTACAACCCTGTAAAGTTTAACCCCGAAGATAATTCCGAAATCTGAGATTTTTACATCTGTAACACGTAGGCAGATTTATTCACTCCATCAATCTCTTTCCTTCTCCAGAAAGATGAGCTCGAAGGAAGAGATTATTTGAGGGGAAAAGGAAAATGATCTGAAGGAATTCTTCTGACTAGATTTCCCTTCAGGTGAAAGAACAAAAAGAGACCCCCATTTTTAGCCTCTCCTTCAGTAATACAAACACGTGTTCCCATTTCTAACGTAGAAGGATCTTAATCTTTCCCAAACTTTGTGTCTTCGATTGAGCGATACCCGAGAGAGGTATGAGTATGAGGTAGGGAGAGAGTATCACCTTCTTCCAGATTGTTAAGACACGGTACCTGACTCATATATCTTCACCACACGTTGATACAGTCAAAATGTCAAAGTGTCCCACCTTCTACGTGATCTTCGAGATAAGAAGCTAGAGAAAAGTCTCGAGGCTAAATCATAAGAGTTTAGAGCTCAAAAAGGAGGAGAACGCTTAAAATCCTCTTTAGGAATTCGGGCCATTGACGATTCTCACAAGCAGGAAACCAAAGGCTCTGCGGTTTACATTTAAAATAGCTTGTTAGTCATAATTGAGAAACCCCTTGGCTTAAATTTTGACTCTTTATATTTAAATTGTGGTCAAAATCCCGGAGACACACCTTGAGATTTAACAAATTCTCGACATATTCGTGTGAATTTTAATCCTAATTTTTTTTGCAATTACTTGTAACATTATTATTATTATTATGATTATGAGAGCAGAAAAAATTTCAATTCAATCCAACACATATATAATGACTCAAAGTTTAAATTATACAATGAGTGCATGGCATGAGCAGTATACTATTTGGCTACAATGCAAGTCGTAAAAATTGTAAATCCGGGAATGTGACACCTTTAGTATGCATAAATCTGCAATAAAATTTTAAATCACTTAAATTCTCATTGGACATGGAATGATATGGGACTCTGATATTAAATGCCATGAAATATAGTACACACTAGAAGATATAGTCTCCACTTCATTGAACTACCTGAGGTGTATTCCAATAAGGATATTTTTCAACTTATGTTCAAGACAAATGTCTGATATTATGTTACATTTTGAGTTCATATTAGCCCTTATATTGTAAGGTAAGATTTAGGGTAGAGTTTGTTTTCTTAGCACTGAATTTTGTTTTGAGAGCTCTTGAGGATAGTGATGGTAGTGAGATGAATCTCAATTTCCGAAATACTCATACATGACTGCTCCACTTCGTATTTGAAGCAGAGAAGCTGAAAAAGTGGAGAAGTTATGTGTTCAAATGCCTCTATTACTGGATTCACTTTTCAAGTTTCTCGTTTCCTTCGTGTATGAGCCTGTTTTTAATGGAACGAGGGAATAGTCGCCTTTCTCCTTCGTTGTCGTGTAGTAAGTAGAAAAGAGAGAAAATCGTGACGGGATCTTCTAACTAACCCCTTTCTTGCCCTCGCCTCTTTGTCTTTTTCCGTTCAATTCCGTTACTTTCTTTGTTTTATCTTTCTCTTTCTCTTCTCTCTCTCTCAAATGCTCCTATTTTCTCCTCAACTTAAAGGTGAAACGAACCATTTTCTCTAACGTGAAAAAAGAAAAGCTCAACTCCACTCCAATAGAGCGAATGCCATCCCCTGATCTATGAATATTCTTGAATGTCCTCCTTACAACAATACTCTTAACCTATTCCCTTCAATTTACATGAGAAAGAGAAAGCATGAGCCCCTTTGGAGGAATCATTAGAATGAAAGAGCGAGACAGGTGTATTGTACATTAAGTCCCTTACAACTTTACTTCTACTAACATCAAATACATCTTCCAAAGTTACTACCACTACTTTACTTTCAACTTTCTAAACTTAACAACTTTCGTATTCACATTCTATACTCTGAAAATTGTAAACTCAGTAAACGTCCGGAGTACAAATTCCATCGAGTCTGAATTAATGTAAACTGAGGAAAAACCTCAGAGTGCACGGCACCACTACTTTGGCTACTGGGATGCTAAAGTGAAAAGAACATTTCTAGGAACAAAATTCAAAAGGATTAATTTCATTTCATTTCTTCTCTCCTCTCCAGCTTCACTTACACTTCCACATCTACAGTCGACCTCTGCCATAACTTTGGCTATGAAAAATTGGAATTTTTCTGTCAAGGGGTTTAAAACCTCCTTTTTCACATATTTATCACGGAGAAAGTTGAGTTGGGCCTCTTCTCTCTCTTTCTTCGCATCACAATTACCTTTCATAAATTCCCAGGTCCATGAAAGACCCGAGAATCTATATACGGCCTTTACTTGAATCTTCTACTAAAATTTCCATAGAAAGCCAAAAGGTTATAGAGTCAGAAAACGACGAAAACCACGTCTCTTATTAAAAATGTATGCTTGAATAAGGCAGCCCCCGGTTCTCATTACAAATGTATGACATGAAAAAAGAAACAAAAATAATGTCCGGGTTTTTTAGACTCAGGGAATAATTATAGGTAAGCTTATTTTTTTAAAAGGGGGAGGAGAGAGTGAGGCTTTGAATATGGTTGGAAATTGTGATTCTCAAAAGACATCAAATTATTTAAAAGCTTTATGCTTACTATGTCTCGCTTTCTCCAATCCTTCTTTCACTTTTAAGGAAATGAAAAAATTTGTATGTTTTTGACAATAATGAAAGAAGAAAAAAGTATGATTTAAAACTTTTGAGTCTCTTGAGCCAAAACCAAGTCCTTTAGAATTCAACCTTTTGGAATAAGTTATTTTACGGTCCACGGTCGGGGAATCTGGAGCAGCAACAGAGACATTACAGGAAATAGGGTTATGAATTCCTTTTCGACTTAAAATTCCAACATTTCTTTGAATCAGGTATTCTAGATTTTTAATGCTAACTTCTCATGTTGCATTAAGAAAAGTTGAAGTTTACAATTTTGATGTCAAAATCAAAATTGATTTGGTAAAAAAAATACAAAGCAATCCTTCTATTATTTTAATAAACCCTGTTAATCAGGGAATTAATAGTAGCGATAGCTCTTTGGTGTCCCACCCAAGACGGACAGACAGACGATACCAAAATTATAAGTTAGCTATCGCTACTAATAAAGATCTACTAAATATTTTAAAATAAACCCCTCGTTATAATTTTTGTGAAGTTTTTGAAAAAAGCTAACCCTGGTATAGTTAATAGCCAAAAAAGCTTCTTCCTACAGAAAAGAAGAAAAAAACTAGGAGGACTTTCTCCATGACTGTCAAAGAAGAGAAGCCATTAGGATTATTTCAAAGTCGTTGTCGGAGTTAGAAGAAAAAGTAAGATCTTCTTACCTGTAAATTTTGTAGTAGTTGCTGACAGGCAATTGGCGGAACCTCAGAGCTCACGCTGATGGTAACATCTTCGTAGCCACCATCGGAATTGCGTCGGAGTCCTTCTGTCAAGCCAAGAGAACTTGACGTGAGAATAATTGAGACAAGGAAAGAAACGATTCGTCTCCGATGAACTAAATTCCGGTCCATGTTTCTTCGTTTTACTACGACCGCCACTGTTTCAGAGTGATTAATTCTCAAAAATCTTTCTTCTGCTGCACTGCGACAAGATGAAGGAGGAGTGAAGCCACTTCTCATTATTATGACTTCATTGGTAGTTGGTGGTTATGGTTTTTTGTTGTTAAGATCTCTGTTAAAGTTGACTACTGTTTGAGTAAGCCGTTATGTATGATACGTCTATTGTTGTCTCTTCTGTCAAGTTTTTTGAGAAATGGTTCATAAAACGATGAATATGCTCCCACGAAGTTTACTTTGGCTTCCCCTTGTGAATCTTGATATAGAGTTTAAGTAAATTCCTGGGATCTTTTGTAAAGATAGAAGAAAGGTAAGGTTGGGTGTATTTCTTTTACTAACGAGGAAGATGATGCAGATGAGAATGAGATAAACGAGGTTACCTCCCTTGAACTATTATAATGTCAACACCACTTATACAGAAGCCCGAATTGAATTATTCCGGTTCTTTCTTCTGGAAAAACTGAGTTAACAATGGGCCAACTGACCACTCAATAAGAAGAGGTACCCACTTGGCGCTGTTTCAAGAACCTGAAACCAACAGTTCGAATATAAATTATTAGATGACAAAAAAGGCCGAAGTTCATAACTTTAGCTTCACCTATTTGCTCTGGACACAATTGGATATGACACAATGAATGAGTTTAGGTCAGTAGTAATGCCAAAAAATTTCACTGGACATTTGTATCATTATTCTACATTTAACTTACCCATATCAAATCCAGATAATAATTTTTCTATCTGTCATTCGTCACTTTATATTAACATAATGATAAGATACAGTGACAATGGCCTTGTATCTCAATGAAATATTTTTGAAGATCTTTCACTTTCTATAACACACTTGAAAAATTCAAGGCGTGGAATTAATCCATTTATTTTGAAAGGAAACCCCAACGTACCATATATATTAAACACGTATCCTCATTTATTACCAGCTCCCCGTCGGCTTTCTTTGTCATTTGCCATTTTTCGCTACTGAGTGTGATGTGATGATGCCTCCCGGTTGCAAATACAACCTGACGAATGATGCTGATGCTGACAGACATGGGTCCTAACATGACTCAAGCCGTGAAGAATGACAGAGTAATGACAAGCTATCAAGAGATAAATACTAGAAGCAACCATGGTTGATACATATTAAAGCTTTTGCATTAATTCAATCTTTCAACTTGATTTGAATTCTTAATTTTTTTTATATCCATTAACTTATTTCAGAGTCGTGATATGTATACACACTGAATTTACTTTCTACCTTTTCATTAAGAATGAGGTATCAGTTTTCAACTCAAAAGTAAATTAGAGACCGGTGGAGATTACCTTACATGAAACATGATTTAAAAAATGATCTTAGCTTCATGCAAATATGGTATACGTATCTACAGAGTCAAGGATTGCAGCACTGCACGTTTAATGCCGGAGGATGGAATTATATGTTAAGTTTTCCCGTTTATAACGAAGAGCCCTATTAAAAAGCAACATCAAAGGTTGTAATTAAATAATAGAGCTTTTTAAAACTCAAAGGATCAACATCCATTTTCCTAATTTCACTCCTTGGACCCTGCTCCTGGTTTCTCCAATTTTCTAAACATGCATTATGCATAACGCTCACTTCTTCTTCTTCTGCCCTTTTCAAAAGAGACTTCTTCGAAATAGAAAAGGAAGGGATGGGTTGGAGACTTGTTTTATACTTGCCTGACAGACCGACAGAGGAATCGAGGTACACACTCCAAATTGGACACAACGTCAATATCAATTACGTAAAAAGGGGGATGTTTCTCTGCACAAAGGGATCTTCAAGATCAGAATCAGAGATGAGAGCAGAGCTTTCTCCTCTCAGAGAGAAAGTTATATAACAAGGGTTGATAATATTTACCTTCTTGTTAGTAATATCTACTCCCTTTTTTTCTTTCCTTCTGAATTTATAACTAACATCAAATATTCAACTTACTGACGACGCACGTATTGAAATAATAAAAGTTAAAGAAAAAAAAGTTATTTGTCAAATTTGGCAATAAACTGACGGATAAATGCTTTGTCTAAAATTTAGATGAATGAGTAATAAAATACAAGGTAAATGAGATTGTCCTTCAATTAATGTAAATTAGTTCAGCCACTCAATTTCATGAATAAGCAATTGTAATACTTAACAAGCATAGTAGAAGAAAATTCTTTAAAAAACAATATTCTGGAATTATTGGAAAAAGAAAGTGTTGGAATTTTTCCATAGTATCCATTGCTTTCAGAATGACATTATTCGTCTGACCACATGTATTATGAATTTTTTAAACTTTCGATCATCATAATTTTATTTTGTAAAAGACGACATGAATTTTGATTGGGTGAAATTAATATGATATACACTGTAATAAAGTGTCATTTGATACTAAAGAAAGATGTAATTTGAAACATGTTACTGTGGTTTAGCTTTTTATTTTACAACATGTCATCACGTCAGCCCTCATTTGAAATGCACTACAGGGTGCAGTTAGAATATTGAGAAAAATCTTTTAGAAGCGGTGAACTGGAATAACGATTCCTTGTAACTTTTTCATGCAAGTCATAACTGAAACAATAAAATTCAACATAGAGAAGAAGGATGAAGTTCACCAATCCGAAAACATTGATTTCCTGAGCCCCACCATAAAAATTTAAAATAGTTTGATCAATTTCTTTGTTCACAGTTGGGGAGATGGAGACAAGACGTTTGCGTTTGTAAAGATAGAAACAGGGAAACTTCTGTCAAGCAAGAGAGGAAATAGAAAAAAACACGAAAGCAAAGCAGAGAAAGAGGGGAGACGAAGGAGAAAGTTAACTACTTTCTCCTCTTTGAGAAAAGAAGGGTTTCTAGGAGAAAAAAAAACGAGACTCTGACTTTTACGAATTATGTATAACATTGTAAGCATAGTTTTCTCAGAGTCCAAACCACGAAAGTAGGAGTTCCTGTCCATGGATTTTAGGAGAAGAAACTAAAAAGAAGGACAACATGGGCATTGACATCTAAGAAAGAGTATTACTGTGTAAGTTGTCCAAACTTCCCATCGGTTCGTATTAAATAGAACTTTCACCACAGTCTAAATAGGCTTAAAGAATTCTTTTTCGGATTTTTAGGTCATCATCCAAAAAAAACCCAGCCAAGAAAAACCCCATGGTTTCTCCATGTCCTTCCGACTCTCATGAAAACCAAATAAATTAAGGAAATATGAGTTTATTGTTTTCTGAGTCGAGTAAGAAAATAAAATATGCTTTCACTCGACCCTACTTCCTCCCTCCTCAGAGAGGGGAAAGTTCTGAATCAAATTCTATTCTTAACTGTTCTTCTCTGGGGAAGGAGAAATATAAATTTTATGTAATGTTTAACATTCATATCTATCGATACAAACATTATTAAACTCCGTAAAACTTCGTGAACTTATAATATAGGCATACCTTAAGGTTTTTTTCCCTTTTTTGGAAAATAGCATGCACTTTGTGACTTGTGTTAACTGTATTTTAGATGTTTAGGAGCTAAAATCATTATCAATTAATTACTCTGTTGCGTACTTATAAAATTCACATGCAAAATCTTCACTCATGATTTTTTTAAGTTATTAATTTCCAAATAGGTAACTTTGTTGTTGACTTTGTATTATGATTGTTCTTACCTGCCCTCTCTTTCCCGTTACCTATAATTTCCTTCATCTGGGACTGAATTTTTTATTCTTTTATTCCGTTTTGAGAAAATCATGCAAACATGTCGTAACAATCCCCTTGCGCCTACATGCAATCGCTTAATAGTAATCAACGGAGACCTGGAGCCTTTATTATATCTCCTTGATCAGAATGGATCGAAGATCCACATCTGAGATTATGAAAGACTCCACTCCCATTAGAATAACAATACATGTAAAACTGGCAAAGGACTCGAGGAATAATAACGTAGGGCCTCAATCAAATCTGAACAAATTTCTACCGTGCAAAACTCTGATTTCATTCAAGAGTTGCTGACTTTGACTCCTTGAAGGTAAGGTCTAACCCCCTCGTCCATCAAATGGATTCTAAAATGAGAATGAATGGCTGTCCAAAAAGTCTCAACAAGTTCAAAAGTTTTAGAATTCAATACTTGTATTCTGCCAAAAAGTACACAAAGGTGGGTCATATAGTTTGTGGTCCAAACAGTCCAACCTCTAAAACCAATTCATAACAATTTTGACATTCATACACAGCTCTTTAGTCAATCCCTAACATTTTTTTTCGATCCTTTTCTAAAGTGACAAAATCTTAGATTTGAGTATTGAAGTCAAACTCTCAAGAAGTGACTTTAAGAGGGAAAGAAACAAACAGAAGAGATTTATCTTCTGACAGGAGATAAAAGAAGAATACCTTTTCTTGATGGTCATAATCTCCTCCTCCTATTGACTCCATGTCCAAGGTAAACGTTATCCGGTCCGTTGAGGAGAAAAACATGTCAACTGCCATTAAATACTAAGGACCTCTTGAATTGAAACCCAGAGTAGCTTCAAGCTGAGTGAGCATTTGAGTAGTAACTCAGGAAAAAGCTATTTAGCTCACCTTTGATTTCAAAACTTTTTTCAAGAGTCCATCTGCTCCTGACACTTTTTTCCACTTATGGAAAAAATCCTCGGAAAGGTCATCAGCCCATGCTCAACAAAAATTAACTTTTCTCATTTACCAAAAAATTGAAAGGAGGAAGATGAATTGTTAAGTGTGTGGAGGAAGCCTCGCTTTAAGTACTTGATCTGATGGTTATCCATCCGCAACAACAGGGCTAAAGTTGAGATATGAATCAGCCTTCAAGTGAAGAGTGAAGCATTTTACCTTAAATTCTTTAGTAATGAACTGGATATTTTGGTTCTAATGTATTACCTTGAACATATTAAAAATGAAAATGAGGGTGTATATGTTATGTGGTGAGGGTGAGTATACATATATGCAATATTTGTCTGCGAAGCGTAACTCAAGCGTTACAATTATACAAAGCTCGTGCCCTGTAACCGGAAATTTACAGTAATTTTTGTTTTCTTGAGGATTTTCTTACTCAAAAGCTTGGTTCGTAATTAGTATGAGGTGGATGAGGTGAATCTGAGCACACGTTAAGCGTATCCTGCATCTTTTGGTGAATACCCAAGGAAACCTTAAGCCTCGAGGAGTATTTTTTTGAACCTTTCATCCTTAAGACAGCAAACTTCTTTTTATTCTTTCTGCAGAAATCTTGAGAGTTTTCTGATTTAATCAAGAATTCGACACATGAACCTTAAGACTTGGATTTTAATGGATTAAAATAAGAGGGAAATGATAATTATTTATGTGCCAATGGCCATACTTTATTATTCAAAGAGAATAAATTATTCTATAGATTCTTCTACTATTGTTTTCATAACATGAATGTAATCATCTTTGGAGGATGTTTGAGTCTGAATAAAGCATTTTACATTTAATATGACCTAGTCCCCTGGAGAATTATGGCTTTTCCCTATTGAACTTTACTTTGGATGGAATTTCACCCTAATTAGATTTCTCGAGACTCAAAGTTTAATATCCGAGGAGCACATCAGAGGAGAAAATTGGAAGAGCTGAAAATGGAATGGAACCCAAGCAGGGAAGCAGGCCAGCCAAACCTGATCCAAAGGAGTCTCTAACCGCTCTTTAGCGTGTGTGAAACTTTGAAAAAGAGTCCTAGTTTTGGAAACTCTTGTTAGTCTAACGACGACAATCCTATCGTTATCTCTGCTAACATATTCTTCTTCTTCTTTTCTATTCAACTGAAATGAAGGAAAATGTAGCCTCAGACCAGGAGAAAATGAAAAGAAATCCTAGAATTATTATTACTCAAAGCAACATGTATTAATCACGGCCCGGATTTCGTGAGACATGACATTTTATATCATAATCTTCTTTTCAAACCAACACCTCCTTCCTAATCCTGGAACCGTAAACTCAAAAGAACACTACAATCATCCAGATTTCAGATGAAGAAAAAAAGAAAACAAACAAGAGATGAAATGTGGGCTATAATAGAGAATTAGAGCAGCAACACTTTTTCTTCCTTCATTCTATCCACGTTCATAATATAAACTCATTAGGTTGAAATAAGAGGGTAACATTATTTTCGCTTTCTTTTACTTTTAACATTAAAAACACACATTCTAAAAATAAAAAGAATAGATGGTGAAAGACAACAAGAAAAATAATAAAATCCTATTAATTATTATTAACTCAAAATTTTCTAAAATTAAAATCTTTTCTAATTCTATTAATGTATACCTTTTCTTTTGTTATTTTTGTTGCATTTTACATCATAAAGTTTAAGGTTTCTTCTAATGCAAATAAAAGAAATCTAACACTCTTATTTGTTTGTAATGATGATGATTTTGTTATATTATTAAGTAAGTAATAGGAGTAAAGAAAAGTAAATTCCTGGAACTTTTATTCATGATTTGGAAATCCGATATGGGACTCATCCGTTCAAATTACTCTGCAAGTAATTTACATCCGAACTCATTGAGAATTATCCTCTTTCACTACTTTCTCTTTTAGTGGGATGATTGGATTCAGTCTGGACAAAAAGAAAGCAGGGAGGGGGTGCGACGTCAAAGGGAGAAAAACGACGACGTCGGAACTCACTCATCTCCTCTGATCTCTTTTCTTTCTCCAAGACTTTCACCCGTCAGTGCCGATTTCTCATTCTACTGATTTGGAAAGAGAATTTTCCTAAAAGCTCTTCTAGAGAATAATACGATCAATAAGAAAATGTACAAGACAAAAAATAAAGAGTTTCTTTTTAAAAAGCATAATCTTATCTTCTTTTATAAGGAGTGATAAATGTAAACTTGATACATGGATCTAAAACATTTCATTCAAATGCTTTGAATGAAACTTTATTACTTTAAAATTGGATTTCTTCCTATGTGTAATAATGTAAGGTAAACTAAGAATTTAATTCAGAAGAATTCATTGACTTTTTAACTTTTTACATTCAAATTTTCTCAATGAATTAAAATTTATTTTTATTCGAAAAATGTTCAAAGACTTTTCTTAGTTACTTCTTTGATAGGTAAGAGAAAGTGAAAAAAGTCTTTAAAATAAAGTATAGTTAGAACCTAAATATTTCAAAAAGTTGACTTATCTCAAACCCTTGGGAGATTATTTCCCTTTACCTTTAATGCTTTAAGAGTTTCTAAAGCAGAAGTTTGAACTTAACAAAAACAACTTTTATAAAAACTTAAGAGGAAAATAAGTGGGTTCTACAGAGATATTGCTTACGTTATTTTACAAATGCATCTTGTAGATTTACTTTCCCTAACTTTTAACTACTGTTTCGAGGACTTGGCATTAATTTAGAAAAGGCTCTAAAAACCGAAGCGGAGGCTTTTTATGACTTCAATTTTTCCTTTAGACCTCTCTATATACCTATTTGACTCATCCTCTATACTACTAATTAGTCATTTACTAATCCTTCTTCTTCTTCTTCTTCCTCTCATGAAGAAAGTTTTATGCCCTAAATTTTTAATATTCAAGACTTATAATACTGCGGTATCATAAAACAACAGAGAAAAAATGCAATGGTGTGAAAATTTCGTTCTAGTGCCAAGAACATGTCAATAGAATCATAAAAATTGAGGAAAATTAATGGATTATTATCATAATAATTTTTAAAGTAAAGTAGGTAGAAAATTTATATTACACCGGAAAAAATTGCTAATAACCTTATTTTGTTGTTTAAACTATGCTTGTAAATTTAAGCAAACAATATTATTATTTTACATTACTCTATTATTTACATTCTAAAAATTTTTTTTAAGAAACACAATTTTTTTGAAAAAGAAATTGCATTTGTTTTTTTGTAATGAAAATTTTTAAATAAATTTAATTAATTAGCAAGAGAAAGTTTTATAAATCTTCTTTTCCATTTTTTTGAAACTTTTTAATTAGCTTAAATTAAAATGAAATTAAAAACTTAATTTTTACCTGTAAGGAAGAATTTCTTGAAGATTTCACTCAAAATTGACAAATTAAATCACTACTTTTAAAAATTGAAATAATTATAATGCAAGTCAATTTTAAAATTTAATTAATTTTAACTTTCAAAAATGTTTTTAGCTTAACTGTATTAGAAATTATAAATTTGTAACTATATTAACTTCCAATACTTTGAATATGACTATTGTTTGATTGTAGTTTAGAGAAAAATGCTTGTAGGAGCTGAGGTTAAAATCCGTTCGTCCTCTTCTGAAGCAGTTTTACAACTACTGAATATCCTGAGTTTGTGGAGTAAGAAGAACAAGACCCCCAAGTTGGTTCTAGGCAAGCCAGTAAGTATGGAATATGGTCTGGTACGAGTAGAAAAGCCAAACAATGAAGTTCGTTTCATAGTTTTCCTTCCCCCATTGTGTCTACTCTGGTGGGAAGATGGATACTTCCCATACAGTTGTTTGCGTTTTCCTGAAATCTGCCCTGGTTCTCAAGCATAGACTCTCATTATTGCTAGAAGGCGGAGGGGAACAAGTAGAATTGTCACTTGTCACAAGGGATTAGAAGACGGTAGTCAGGGTGGTCATAATAAAGGCCTTTTTGAAAAGAAACGAAAAAAAGAAAGGATAAAGAGTCGGATAGCTTTCAAGGTGTGCTCGGATTAAATCTTACCCATTTTACAGGAGCTATTGAGAGATAAATCATCAGAAGCGTCTTGAGATTTTAAAAAGTAAAATATTACTCAAGATCTCAGTTTATTGTGAAAAAAATAATATGAAGATGTGAATTCAAACGACTCCTCAGGAGATTGTTCGTTTTAAAAAAAAAGGTCCAGTAGTCCAAAATTCAATATCATCGTTTTCTTTCAAAATATTTATTCCAAATTTCCACTTAAATGATTTGGGATAATAGATTCGAAAATGAGAAATTAAGGGCTAGTGATTTTGAAGTAAAAGGTGTTGGAAAACATTATAATCCACAAGTTTTTAGGGACACATCAATAGAAAACTAGTAGAGGATAAACCACATACATTCAAGTTTGTAGAAAAGAATTTTTAAAAGTTTGAAGAAAAATAAACGGCCCGGATTGGACTTTTTTCAAATAAATGTTATGATGTACTCACTTTTCTTTTCGTACTTTTTTTTACTAAATATAATTTTTTTATGTAGGAATAATAAGATGCTTTAACATTAAAACTTTTTTTCTATACAATTTTTCACTAAAAAAATAATACTGTAGAATTAGTGTTCGAAAATGCTAATGAAGATAATGCTTAGTTAAGTAAAGTTAGGCATTAGCTCCATCTTTTCTTAGCAGGTACTTCTTTTAAGAATAAAATGTTAAAACAGACGTTTGATTGCCACGTACAAGAAGAAATGGAGGCATATCTGCTGTCAACATTTCCAGCCATGCCATGTATAGTTCTGCAGAAATGATGTTCCGGCGAGGCATCGGAAGCGTCCTAATACAAGAAATGGCGATTAGAAATAATTAGGTTATATATTTCAAATGAAGAACCCACATTACGACTAAATTGGAACTTCTGGAATACTCTAAAAGAAGTTCTCTTAATCTTAAGTGCCGATTGGTTTTATCCTTCATTGCCTGCAATTCTGTGTTACTGATCCGAGAATCTAAAATTGGAATGAAAAGAACAAAAGAAAAACTTTTACTTTATAAATTATTAAAAATCGCTTTCTTACCACCTCCATCTTCTCTCATTTCTCTTAAAAGCTTTTCAAAAAATTTAGTTGTTTTCTCCTGTGGTTTATTGTTGACATCAGGAATTAATTTCAAGTCAGAATAATCGATTCGGAATTTAGATAATAAGCCAGCCATTCTAACAATAGAAGATTGATAAGTGTTAAAATTCATAAAATTATCATTAATATATTATATTCGTAATTTTAGAACTTTAGTGATAGTCCCTTCTTTAAAAAATATTCCATGAGTCAAGTTCAACTATTGTTAAACATGACTCAATGTCCCTTACTCATTGATTTTCTAAGAAATCCTTTCTAAATCAACCCTTTAACGATCAAAGTCTCTAAAGCGGGCTTTTCACCTCCCCATAAAACCTTCGTAATTTTAAGTAAAGTTATCACTTAAAAATAGGCAGTTACTCTGCCCAAACCAATTATGAATTCTCGAATTCATATTCAAATATTTTCTAAAGTTTAAAAAGCATTCTTAAAGTAAACTATTCTAAAGCTCTCCAATTATTCCCTAAAAATAATTGAAAAAGAAAGAAGAGAAAATACTTTACTTTCTCTGTTCTGTTGCAAATTCATCTTTACGATTTGCTAGGGCGAAAACTCGGAGTTTGCATGAAGACCAGTTGCTTCTTGTATTGATGATGTAAGGGAGCAAGAGTGTAAGGCCGCCATCGTCGTAAAGCCACCTACAATTTATTTACGAAACATTAATGAAAATAATATGAATTCATAAAGCTTAAGAAATTGTACCAAACATCTATCTGTCCATGCTTGTGTTTCTGTTGAAAAAGTGACAGCTTATCCGTAATCTCTGGTGGAATACCACCTCCACCTTCTAAACTTCTGTTAAAAATTATCCCTCTTAATTAGTTATTTCTTTAATTAATTGTAACGAAGAGTTACGAACTGGAATTAAGTTAAATTTACCTGTAAACCAATTCGGGTTTTGATCTTTTTGATGCCTCTTTCTGCTTAGTTGAAGGATCTGCCGATGTCAAATCCGCATTACTTCCTATAAAATTGTGATTGAAAATGTATCGTATTGATTTTAAAATATTTTAATAAGAACCACGTCCAAGTCTAAAACATTTAATTAATCTAAAACGAACTCACCACTAACTAGATTCCAAATTCCTACACTCAGGTACTTCCCGAGTTCTGAATTTTCAACAAGCAGCAAAATAACAAGAAAATACGTTAAGATGATAATAGGCTCAAAATTATTGTTCTACAGAGCTATGACTTATATTGAAACTTTAACATCTTTGATGTAAGAATTACGACAATAACAAAGCATAATTCATTGCTAAAGCCGAGTTGAACTGTTAGTACTTTATGAAAGTTGTGAATTTAGCTTTTAGAAGCTTCAACGTATTGTATAACTTTTATAGCAAACATATTTGTCAATGTTCGCTTTTCTTTTAAAATTCTTTCATTCCTTAAAACTTACCATTGGAAACATGTGAGAAAGACTGGTTTGATTGATTTTTTGGAATAGAAGCGTAAGAAGTGCTTTTACTTTTTGAGAGGTCACTATAATTTGATAGAGGTGAGAGAACATCGTCTCCAAATATTATCTTTTTACTAAAGTCCAATCCTCCGGAAACTCTCAAAATACAAATGGACAGGTGGAGGTCGAGAGCTTTGCTGGAATAAAAAAACAGCACGAGTCAATTTATGTATCCTTGAATATGCTCACTGTTTTTCTTTACTGTAGAACGTTAAAATATTGGCAGAGGTCATTTCTGACACACGTTGCCCAGTCTTCTTTGAATCCCATCATTAAAATATTTGGTTTGAGCTTTCCAACACCATAGGCCTGGAGTAGTGCATTTGCTCCTTCTTCAAATTCCATGTCATCCACTACACAATAGAAAGCTTTCACTTTTTGAGCTGTAAACCAATCTTGTGCTTTTTTGCGTAAGGCTGAACGCTGTCGATTATTAAGGCTTGACTGAAATAAAACCAACATTTAAAACATAAAACATTATTTTAAATTTATTAAAATCAAACTTACTTTTACTATTTGTCCACACACAATCAAGGATAATTGTTTTGTAATTAAGTAAGCAAAATCGACAAGAGTTGGTCGAGCACTTGGCATTCCACACATTACTAAAATTTGCGGTCTGCAATAAAAATTTATGAGCAATTTTTTAATTTGATTATTTAAAAAATATTACCTGTAATTTTTTACATGTTCATCAACGTTGTTCAGTTGCTGAACGGAAGTAAGGGCAGTTTTATAAGTCTGTGCTTGAGTTGATGAACCCCAGTTTACGTCTATTTCAAAGCAACAATTTAGTAATTAAATAAAAAATTTCTAACAAAAACATGATTATACCGGGCTTATGATACGTAACGACCATGTACAAGAAAAAAATGACAGCAAATGTTAATACTGCTGTAACCCATGAAATTAGGAACATAACTATTAAATTAAAATACAATTAAGTTTAAGTGAGTTAATGTTAATTTAGGTGACATTACCAGCAACACATAATATGGCTCCTACTAGACTCAACCACATATTATAATACTAAAAACAGTAAATTGTAATTAAATAATAAAAAAAATTCCATGTATAATTCAGTTGAAACCTTGAATGTTGGTCGCCATCCTACTGGTTTAGCAAGACTTGCATGAAATGTGCTAAAATTAATCAAGGCATATGCAGCCAACTGTAAGATTATGAAAAGATGTTAGATTCAAATCAGATATTTACATGTTAAAAGTATTATACAGCTTACAAAGAAATTGGAAATTAATGGAGCAATTGCATTTAGTTCCGCTGAAAAAAATGGAATAATTTTATAATTTGCTCGAATCTAAACCAATTTTAAGTATAACTTACCAACCAAAGTAAATGCTAAAAAGAAATTAAAGCAAAAAATTAAAAATTGATTCAATTTAATATTTTTTGCAAATAATACCAAGTGCAATGACGAATGTTAGGATGTACCCTCGTACTGGTTCATTATTTTTTCCATAGCCACGTCCAAAACTTTCAATGTATGGATAAAGTTTGTCATTGCATAAAGCTTGAAATACTTTTGGGGCAGACACAAGGGAGGCAAGAGCGCTGCTTAGCGTTGCAGCAAAACATCCTATTAAATAAAGGAATTCATGGAAATTTTCCTTTTAAAAAAATTCTAAAGCTTTAGATTACCTAAATAAATCAGCAAGCCCCAACCCTGGAAATGTTGTTATGAAAATAGCAATTTATTGTGTCAGTTCAGTTAAAAGAATTTTTCACTTACGGACACGAGTTCCATGACTTGAAAACTGTTCATAAGACCCCATTCTGTACAAACGTTTTCACCTACTTCTGTTGTTTCATTGTAAAAATAACAATCTCGGAACCCAGCAAGGGTTGCATTCCAGTCATTTGGATCAGTCAGATTCAGTGGACCAGTTGCGTCACGAACAACTAGAAGAAAAAATGATTGTTTATTTTTGCGACAAGGTCCTTAGACAAATGATATACTGCGTACCTGTAGCACCAGCAATTAAAGCAAAACCCAGGTAACTTGTAGTCGTAACTAAAATGGCAAGGAGAGTTCCTTTTGGTATAGAATACTGTGGATCTTCTAAATTTCCAGAGATATTTGCACTAATAGAAAGTAACAATCCGTTTTATGTACGGAAAGGATTATAATATGTTTGCTTTACCCTGCAAGGATTCCGGTGGCAGCAGGAAAGAAAATTGAAAATACTGAAAAGAAATTTTGCTGCATTCCTTCACTAACTCGATAGTTTGATCCTATGTTTTCCAAGAAAACAGAACCTAAAATAATTATTAACACCTTATAAACATTTTATTTTAAAAAGAAATTCTTGAACTTTTTACTATTATATCCAACGAATCCTTTACTTAACTCCTCAACACTTGTAGGCCCCATGAAACTACCAATGACGAAGTCTACCTAAAATTATTTAAACAAAATTTAAAAAAATACTTCAAATGAAATTAATTTACATACCATCGCTGCCAGTAGAATTATTAATAAGCCTACTTGTGCCTAAGGTTGGATAAAAATATTTTTAAGACAATACTTTTGAAATAAGTTTAGAAAATAATTTACGGAAGCTTCCCATTCCATGCCGACCATTACTACACAAGTTTGAAAAACAATTGCGACGGTTCCTATAATTCGAACGCTATTCGTTTGATCCTCAACCACATAAGTTCCAAAGCTCTTCAATAGATCCACCATTGATTCCGCAAAACCAACAGTATACATCGCCTAGAAGTATTAAAAATATATAAGTATAATTTTTATTAGTTTATTTTAACATTTTATTAAGTGCTTACTACAGCAATAGCATTGGCTAAACTAAACAATGCACCAATGCTTGCACCAAATTCAGGTCCCAAACTTCTTGAAATCATGTAATAAGTTCCACCTAGGAGTAAAATCTTTTATCAGATTTTTGAAATGATCATAATGAAAGCTTGTTAACTTCAATTTAAAACATTTATTTCACACAACACATAATACGGTACAGCACATTCATTTTGATTTGAAGCCACGCTTAATTTAGCAAGCAGTTAACATATCACTGTGTGAGTTAAAATTCATGGAAGAATAGAAACGTTGTGTTCTGAATTTTAAAACGCTGCGCTTAAAATTCATACTTCAAAAATTAAAATATTGTAATTTGAAAAAGCAAATATTACATGCTTAACCCGAACCTCACCTACCTCCTTTAATATAACCATTAGTTGAGATTCCTGACATGCTTAAACATGTCAATAGTGTGACAGTTGAAGTTGAAATAATTATAAGCAATGCTTGAGCTAGTGAACAAAAATTAAACTAAATAGAGGACAACAATATATTTTTCATAAAAAGGGGAAAGTCGTTAGGATTTAGGAACTTTGTATTGAAGTTTGAGGCATTTTAACATAAATGATTTTAGTAGTGCTTGCAATTTGCAACATTGATAAATTAAATACAAATCTAATTAATAAAGGTGCTAAAGAGCAAATGAAGTGTAAACATTTAAGATAAGAGAAGTGTGTCACTACATTTTACATTGTAAGCTTTCACCGCTTTCACATTATCATATCATTACCTCCGCGAATTATTCCGTTCGTACTGATTGCTGCCATTGAAAAAGCTGTATTTCATATTACATGAAAAAATATAATATTACAATTTTATAAATAATGTAAGACTAAATCTAAATTAAGCTTAATCTACTTGCTAATTTTAGCAATATGCATAATTTCACCTGACCTGTAAGTAAAGTAACTGCCGTGGCGAGCATGATGATGATGCATGCTTCGACTATATATTAAAAAATACGTGTGTCAAAGTGTGTTAATCAAGTGTCTAATTACTCTTAATTCTAATTTCCTAATCCACGAGGAGAAAGATTTTATGCAGATCACGTTTAAAAGAAAATTCGGAAGTTTTTCGAGGATCATCTCTTCTCTAATTATTGGATTTTAAATTCAAGGGATGCCTTCCTTCACCAAGGTGTAAATTCCTGTCCGTGTCCAATTCACTTAGACTGATTAAGTTTAATTAATTATTCATCATTAAGTGCTAATCATGTCAAGAGGGCGGCTCTTTGATTTTAACAATTTGGATCAGGAACATTATGACCTTGTATGGAATTCTTACAATGTTCATTGCATTATTAAAGACGATGTTAGGAGTAAAATGAAAAAAATTCCAACAAGTGAAAGTAAGTACAAGAGGACTTTGGATTGGTAGAGGAAAATAATAGGATGTCTTTCTTTTAGGCTAAAAAAGTAATAAATATCATACCAATTCCAGCCTGGCCTACAACCCAGCTCAACCTAAGGAATAGCATAACTCCCCAAATATTCAGCAAGCAACGTACGAATACGCCTTTAATCCATCCAAATTTCAGCGAAGTGGCTCCTCCATCTTGGGCCCCTCCACCAGAACTTACCCCTCCTGGAGTTCCAGTAGAAGCCTGTAATTATATAAATTTACAAACAAATGATTACTTAATTACTCTTCCGGAACTATCTATATCTTCAGAACCTAAATTATCATGTCTTTTTTAATTTACTGCCACACGACATTTTGTTGACGCTTTGACCTTTCCGTTTATAATTTGTTTCCTGCCTGAGTTATATAATTTGTATAGATTCAAATCGAATTGACTGGTTTCTGTCAACATATTTCAAGGTTTTTAAACCAAATTCGCCATTTATTATTCAGATTGTGTGAGAAGACGCAGATGGAGAAAGTGAATGGTTTGATATCTATTCAATGAAATTTTTAACAAATATATGCGATAGTGATGATGGTGGTGTCTTGTTAGGAAAATCCTATTTGTAGCAATATTTGTATTGAAGTTTACAAGGGAGCAATCATAATTCGAAAATGTTGAATAATTTTAATTGAAAGTAGGAGATATAAAAATTGGAATAGGTTGTGTCAAAAAAGGGGTTTGCCAAAAAAAATCCTTTATCATTATCCGAACAATACAATTTTGTTTGTTGTCAGCAAACAAAATCAATGGTCCTCATATAAATCGTTTTACTGTTTACATTTATGATTTAGTATAATGTATTCAATTCAATTGAATTTTTTTCAAGATTCCGAAATACCGATATGAGAATGAATTTTAAAAGGAATCCCTTCTTTAATAAAAATTAAGCCGAACGGGACTAAAAAATGAAATTTAAGACCTTGACGTATATATGAAATCTGGGATTCTTTGGCTAAGAAAGGAAAACCCGACTGATTGAACAATCATAATAATAGTAAATTCAAATAATGTCAAGGTTCGAAAGAGGTGAATTTTATGATTGTAGCTCTGCTGTTTTACTTGGATTAATTTATCGATTGATATGGCAGGTTGCAAATAAGTAGGAAATCATCCTCAAAAGCATCCTCTTATTATTTCGGAATGGACTTATCGATTTTTAGATGAATTTAAGTACTTACATGCAAAATTAAACCCACGCTTTTACAATAAAAATGGACCAATGTTCTTATGCCTAAAATCTTTGAGATTTATAATCGCATGTGTACAAGAATAAAAATACATTAGCATTTCACTAATGCCGAGAAAGCTTTTTACTTAAATGGATGCTTTTTTGTTTTTGCAATTGAAATATACTATATTTGCAAAAAAAGAAACACTCACCTTCCGTTGATGGAGTGGGTAGTCGTGCAATTCGTCAAGGGTAGGTCGGTAAGCTGCTTGAATCGACATCATATTTCTGTAATTTTCAAGTCTTGGAAGTGCTTCGCGAGTGAAATGTCGAAAGCTTTTTCCATATTTCGTGTCAGTTGATGTTGCATTGTTAGGGTCAAAAATTGAACCACGATGACTCATTCTACGCGATCCCGTAGCTCCACCATGTCCTACCTCTACGTTTTTATTTTCTTCTAAATTAAAAATAAAGGAATGAAAGTAATGACAAGAATTTCAATATTTGACAACATTTCTTACCAGATCCGTGCTCTACAGATCCACCATTTCCATGAAAGTCTTTGTAAGATACAAGCGTGGCGGAATGTTCTGTTTTATTAGCTTGATGTTGTCCAACAGCCATTGAATCCACACGTTTTACTTGAAAACGGTTTCGTTTTTCGCGTAGGTTTAAGCTTTCCAGATCCATTTTTATGTAATTTAACCTTAACACGATAAAATCAGTTTTAGAATATTAAGCATTTAATTTCGTGTATAAGTGTTGAAAAAAGTAAAAATTACAATGTAACTTCTACAGCTTAAACTTAAACTTTCATATTTTAAGTGATTAAACGATAATTAACTGATATAGAAAATTTAAAAGAAATTTTTTTATTATACAAAATGAAACATTCTTTAACAAGAACACAAACAAAGAACAAAAGTTATTTAATTTTAATTCTCTCAATTGAAAATCGTGAAATTATTTTTACTGTTGAAACATTCAATCATTAGTAAAATAATCTATTTGAAAAAACTATTTTTTTAATGAAAATAACAAGTATATTAACACTAACCTTAAAAATTATGAGAAAAATTTCTGTTCTTGACACACAAAAATTTCAGAATACTGTATAGTTGTTATTAATTTTTTACTCGTGGCTAACTAAAAGGAAGGGAAAGAAAATTATTCGAGGAAAAGGAGAAAATAAAAGTTAAGAAAGTTTTGGACAGATTTCCTATTGTCCTTTAGCTACACCTGCATGTTCTGTATTAAGAACACGCTAGATTCAAATTCAAATGCCAAGCGGAGCTCCTTACAAGTCGACGGGTATCACTGAATAAGAACGGAGCTTACAATCGTCTAGCGATTTTATTAGTCTTATGTTGATTATGCTACGCTCACCCGTTCGTTTCTAAAGTGAAAGCTTATAGTGTTTATTCTTCCAACACTCACGGAAAAGGGGTTGAGGAAATCTTCCCACAAGAAGGTTCAGAATTCAATTTAACTTAATGCAATGAATTTTAGTTAAACTTGTATCAGTTTCATTTCATTAGCCAATCCAAACAATCCAATTTCGGATTATTTAAAATCAAATTATTAAGTAATTATTTCAAAATTAATTTTCATCTCGTACAAAATTCTAAATAAATATCTTGTAATTCCTGGAAATTCAATTTCAAATTCATAACTTTATTGAATGCTGTTGTGCTGTGAGTTGTATTTTTTAAAAAAATGCTTAAAAATCAAACAATACGAAACAAGCTTAAGGGGATGAGTCATATAGCCCGGCGAGACCAGCCCGATTTTTTTTTTAAAAATCGATAACTTTTGAACAGTGA